>LD384064.1:0-20521 GCA_001465055.1 Ptychodera flava | reverse complement strand
TGGGGGGTGGTGTGTGTGTGCAGGTGTTGGGGGTGGGGGGTCAAATTTTAGAAATTTAATGTGGAGGGGTTGCTTTTGGTATTGCATTTTCAGCTTACGTTCCATCGACCCTCCCCCCTCCCTGTACAAAACAAACGCTCCCTAAGCGTCAAGATCGGACAAACAACGAGTTTCCGACCGACGTTCATGTGTCCGTGTTTCATTATTGTACTTTTCGGAAGATTGTTGTTGACCCGGTAGCTGTCGAAATTACACAAATTTCGCGACAATACATAATGTCAGGTTGCGCCACCTAAGAGGAAGTCACGATATCAGCTAAAGCATGTACCCGTGACGAAAAGCAATTTTCGTCGATCATATGTATACATTTTCCAAAACGTAGCCAAAAAAAATTATGATAGTGACCGGATAGTTATAAGACTTCAACCAGTGTTCTGCAATTTCAGATAAGATGTTCTACTAAAAGAATGAATGGATCACCTGATTTGATCAGTATCCACGCGTATGTGACTGGTAGCGACTTCACCGTGACAACGATTCTGTACTCGGTAGCGCAAAACAGACACTCAGGGAAAAGGCTCAGCATTGGTACTAATTGCCGAAACAAGGTTATAGTCTGACCAAATTGCTGAGGCTGCAGAACCTAGCTAAGCTAAGATTTAGGTCATTACATAAATTTGCATATTCACGGTGTGTAAAATTCCAGGGGGAAGTGGCCTGCAGGCTATGCATTTGAATGATCGTAAACTCCAAAGACAAAACTATTAGATATTTTCCCTGACAGAACTTGCTATATCTTTGCATTTATATGTAAATATTGTTCTACATTGATGTTTAGGCTATAATAAGTTTCTTGATAAACAATAATAGTGCTCTCTGTACAATCACAAGCCAAATTATTAATGAAGGTAAACATTACAGCTATTGTCCCTTTTCATTTTTAATAACCAATTGTATTGAAGTAGTTGATAGAATTATTTATTGTGTAGTATTGTGCTAAGGTGATCTCTTTTTCATCGACTTGAAAACTTGCGCAAAAGTGATTGTTTGTAAAACTTAAAAGTATTCTTTGAAAGTTCAAATCTGTGTTTTTTTCTATCATTTATTTTTTGTGACTTTTTATTGAAGAGACCACCCAACACATATTTCATATAAATAAGATACAGTATCGTTTAGAGTCTCCCTTTTTTAAGTCCTATACCTTGATATTTTCAAGTCCCTCCTGTCAATTTCCCCGCCCCTGCAGAGGTGTTTGCGAATTCAGCCTAAAGCAGTGGTGAAGTATGCAGTCCAAGCTAAAGCAGTGAGTTAGCGCTACTTCTACTTCAATATTGAAATTTCACCTTAGTGATTATTTGTAGATGTTAAAAAGTATTCTATGAAAGTTCAAAGGTCAAATGAGAACCTAGGTGTCAATCAAGATATCATTGATTCGAACTGTGACTTGCAAAGGTAGAGTCAGCGTTTTTTGCGCATGGAAATTAGGGAGGGTCAAGTTGCAAACGCTTTTAAAAGGTCACCATTTTTCGCGCCGCGTCATTTTGAAAACACCGAGGCTGTCCAGTCTCAAATTTAATGTGAAATGTTATATCACGGTCCTGCATGGAGGGGTTGTGGTCACACATTTTTTCAGCAGAAGTCAATTTCAAGGGGATTTGGACACACAGGTTATCATCTCCCAAATTTTTATTTAAAGGTTATTCGAGTTGAAACTTTCAGTTGTTATTGACGACACTATGTAGTATTCTGAATACTAGTAGTTTGTCTTCTGTTTAGAGTTCTCTATAGAAATGAAAATCTTCATCGGTTAAGATGAACATTTGACATCAACCTGACCCATGTACCGTATTCAACTGAGAATATTCCCCTGTCCATGTGTAAACCCCTGTCAGAAGTTTGAAATAATTTACATTCGTTTATAGGTCCATACCTTAGCGCTGTAGAGCAAGGACTTCAAATATAAAATGAATGACTGCATGGCCAGAGTACCAGACCCTTATTTTGGCAAAGACACAGGCAAAGGGTGGTTGTTTTGCCATTATCTCTACTTACTAAGGATCTCATTTTACAGGAATGAATGACAATATGACATGTAGAGTGAAATAAACAATATGACTTGTAGAGTGAAATAAACACCAATACTGTAGATGTCCTGTAGTTCTCACCCTAGGGGGACTATACTCGGTCGAGTACGGTATTGTCTATGGGAGGATTTGGTCTCAATACGTTATCTTCTCCCAAATTGTTATTCAAAGTTGTTCGACCTGAAGCTTTCAGTTATTATTGATGACACACTGTTCTAAATAGTTTGTATTTTGTCAGTCCTCAAAAAATACAAATGTACAACTTGAAAGTTTGACACTGACTTAGACCCAATGTATCGCCAATGGGAGAATGCTTTGAGAATGTTATCAATAAGTCAACATCTACATAATTGTTATTGAAAGGTTACGTTGAAACTTTGAGTCATTATAGAGGGCAGTTTTGAACAATAACATTGCACAACAGAGAGCTTGGGTAGGTAGAAATCATGACAACCTAAATCTTTTGCCTCAAGTTGGCTGCTTTGATCATCAATAGACTGTTTAATATACCTTGCGCCCGAAGTGCGCGCCGAAAATGGAAATGGCAGGAAATGAAAGTACCAGAAGATATTTAGAAAGGAATTTAATATTCATAAAATTTCAAGTTCCCCTTTGCAATGTCATTTTTTTCAGATTCCCCTGGCATGTTGTTAATTTTCTCAAGCCCTCCCTCCCCCCTTGAAATCTCCCGCCGCTCCTCCAGAAGTGTTTGTGAACACAGCTAAATAATTTTCCTTCTGTGTCTTATAAGCTGACCTTTGTTTTTGCTATGCACTCTCTGTCTCGCAAAGCATTATGGACTTAGGCAATTATTATCAGATTATTGACAAATATACACCTATAATATTATACACGACCTACTTATGCCGAGTCGCCCGATTTATGACGTAAATGCGCGTGTCAGCTGGAAGTGAGGAAGGGCAGTAAAAAATTGGAATTCCGATATGCGATCTACACGTTAATGTTTGCCCTTCGATACCATGGTATTGTACGTGTATTGCAAAAAAAACTGCCACCTTAACAAACTGACGAGATAGTATTTACATTCGCTAGGATGCTTCATTTGTTGCACAAATCGATTTGTAATAATTAGATTCAGGCTGATGTTTTACAAATTGTTATAATAGCTTGCATTTAAACCTTCCAGGTATAGACCTGCGCATGGACTTTGGATTACACGTTTGTTAAAATTCTGCGATCATTGAGGGCTCGGCAACGGCACATCCGTCCATAGCGTGAATTATGAAGGACAAAACCGAGATTTACGATTTGCTCCGAAAGTGAAACTTAACCCTTCCAACCTGTTCTTTGTTTAAAGGTCGACGGTCGACTTTACTACGAATAAATAGTTAGGCAACATCGAGTCACTACATGTGCTCAGCGAATGTTTTGGGTGTTCTGCTGTCATGATGTGGTTAATAGGCTTCAGAAGTGCAATTAACGAAGTGATAGTTTAATTTGCGTGTTAAAACTAACACAGAGTTTCCTAAAAGTTCGGTCGGTAAAGAGTGAGCTCAGCTCGAACGTGTAGTCCAAACCGAATTTGTAGAAATGTATGACTTGCACAGTATCCTTGTGATGTCTCCTTGCACCCTGACCCCAGCCTCGTTTTGCCCTTCAAATATACACCGTCCAGTGACTCGCCCTGAATGGGCTTTCGTGTAGAAGTAAAACATGGTCGTTCGTTCTAGATTAATTCAGTACTTACACGTCGCCAGCGACAACTGCATCTGACAAATGACATTTGCCTTAGCGATGGGAGGGCGGGCATATTTTGCTGGTATCAGCGGGCAGGGCAGACAATTTTCATCTTCAGCGGAGAGGGCAAATTGGAAATCAAAAGAGGCAGTAACACTCGTTTGTTTGATGTTAGACAAAATCATGTGGTCGAGAGACATCACTAAGAGCTTTTGTATTGATAAGAGGGTACTTTTGGACCTCGTGTAAATGGACAGAGGAACAGAGGGGAGATTTCCCGGTTTGGGTGAAGTGAGAGTAAAAACTCGAAGGGAGGGGGAATAAGGAAGTTGTAAGAACATACAGGTGTCGTTTTCCTTCTAAGTGTTAGCGATGCTAAAATACTTTAATTTGCGTTTTTGCATTCAAAACAGCTCTGGCTACAATTTCTTGGAATTTGCTTTTTTCCAACCCTAGAAACAATCATCCGTACAACTGTTAGTTGTAAGACATGGATAAACTAGGTCAAACCATGAGTTGACGCGTCTCGACTGATGTAAAACATATTCACAAGTTACCTCTCTAAGTGGCTGTCTCGCCTCGACGAAAAGTTTTTGGGGATTACAAAACAGCAGCGTTCTCCTAGCAGTTGTATTTATTTCTCATCATCACTCAGTAAACTTTTTACATGAAACCTAAATTTCTAAAATAAACAGAAAAAGGTACGTAGGACAAGGTTATAAACAATACAAATATGAAACTAGTGTACTGTTGAAACAGGTCGCCATCTTGAAATGGAATAGTCAGAAAAAATACAGCCTCTGTATACTTACCCCGGATGTCGATTGGTTCTGACATCGCGAAAACCTGATCGGTAGTCAACAACTCAAGAAGTTTATGAACAGATAGAAATCCAGATTTAGGTCAGACGTCCACCCTTACTCTGAAACCACCTACATGTTGTACACTCTTTGTCGCGGGAACACAAATGTAGGCGTTGGCGGATAAAGATCAATAGATATCCACGTCTCTGCTTTTCTTAAAAGGTCATAAACAGCAGTCGGTTATTTTGTAACTGGGTACCTTTCAAAAACGTTGTTTTCGCTAAAATCCAGTTCGTCCAAGCTCGCTTCAGACACGAAATCACCTCATCTCTTCCGCCATTATGAATAGTTGTCGGATCTAAACCACATGAATTCACTTCCCGGTGTGAAGCTGTGACGTAAACAAGCCAGTTTCAAAATAGCAAGAGGTCAAAAGTTCCACATGTTTGCAAAATGCTACGCTGGGGATTGTTGTCTTGAATTTTGCATTTCCTTTCTAAAAAGTATTCTGAAAACACGATTACCATGGAAATACATCAAATATCTGTGTAAAAATAGTCGACGTCATGGGATCAACAGGTGGATGTGTTGAAATATTCATTAATTATTCAACTGAACACGCGCCACTTAGTTATTTTTGAATTCTTCCTTGTTTATTCGTTATTTTTGGATTATTCTGTTTTATAACAATACTGCAGTGTATATAAATCCCATTTGCGTCAACAGAAGCAGTACATACCTCACGTAACGCTGGCGACGTTTATCGTTCATGTCTCGACGTTTACAGTAAAGTATGGCTGATATTTTACTGCAAACTTCATCAGGATGGGGCAATGTGGGCATGGGTATATGATATTACCCATTGTCGTCTGCCCACCATGGGGATCTGACAACTGTGCAAAAATATGAGAATATAACGTTGTTGAGCGTAAACACCGTGTGAAGGCTAAGCAATACTATTAAAGATTGATTACGCACGAAAATTTCGCTGTTTCTCGCATCGGGTCTCATCAGCTTCATGTAGCTCTCTGATTGGAACTAAGTTAGGATAATTGCACATTTTTTAAAAACTAAGAATTTTTCTTTACACCAGATTTTACTTACCATCTTAAAATGAAACTTCTCTTTAAAATTTGCGGTGTTGTGCAATTATTACGAGAAGAATAATTGTATCGAATTCAATATTGTTCACAACAAATGAACGATATTAATATTTTCATGAAATATGTGACCTTGTCTATATTTTCTCGGTCACTGAAGTATTGGTACTTAACTCAATATTTTACTTTACCTCAAACAAAATCAACTTGTCTTTATCGACTTGTCAATCAGGGTATTTTAAAAGTGCCGTGACGTAATCAATCAAAGCGGTTTATGCACATTTTGTCTCGTTTCATAATAATATTACACAAAAATAAGACATTTTCATAGAAATGAATCCTATTGAAGTGATATATGATAATATGTGTTATTGTTGTTTGTTCGATGGAAACAACATTTACATTTTTACACTATTCTATCATTCAGTAAAATTAAAGCGGTATAAATTTCCATTTCACGGCACTTTCCTCATTACTATTCCCATCTTATTATCCCAAATTAGTTCCAATCTTGTTTGTCAGAATCCATTGTGAAAAACTCGACTACTCACGAATGGGACTATGTACAGTCTAAGATATTATTAAAGTAGAACATGTTAGGAATTTACATAGAATGTACAGATTTACAGATTTGGGGTTTATGATACATAGGTATTACGAACAAGTCTAGTTGTTTCGTGCATTTCAGTCAGTAGTCAAGTTTGATCATAACATCAACATTGACTAACTGTGTCCATCAGAGGTAGTAAATTAAATATTGCCAGGAGAAAATCAAACTTCAAATAATTAAAATGTCACCGAGAAGAATAGTACATAAATCAGCGAGAGGCCACTACCTGCGTCCGATATTATGTGGGGGTAGGGTTCGGAGGAAATCGAAGTAGTCCTTCATATAAACTGTGACCTTTACCGTATTCCACCTCTAAATGATGACCCTCTCCGTTTTCAAAATTGTAAATCCTGACCCAGACTCTCAATAGCCGCTCGTGCTGTTGTGGTGTTTGCCGGTCAGTGCAGCTTTAACGTTTCGCCTCCTGCCTTCGGCTCCCCGTTTTGCGAAATTCATGTTGAGCGGCACTTGTTACACGTCGTTACGCAAAGAATGCACAAGGGACTGTGGACAGTCTAGTCATGACCCTCCCCTACTTGAAATTTGAAATGCATCTATATATGACCTTGATACATGGGAGCTGCTGACTGATACGTATACGTGTAAAGATATTCATACCGATTAATAGAGAGAAATTCATTATTTTATGGATGCTTTGTGTGTGAAATGTTAGAAATCATACAATTCAAATTTACTTTGCTAAACACTGATACCGTAATTTCCTAAGTTGAGCGCACATTACCTGATCGTTATTTTGATGTATGCATCACTATCATTGTCATTGTCATTGTTCAGCACATTTAAATCACATCGTCACCATCATCACATCATCATCATCATCATCATCATCATGGCGACCATTATTTATGAGGATTCACTTATATACTAAAGACTTTTTGTTTTGTTCACCAACAACAGCTTCAAAATTTGTCAGCACAGCCAGTATATCTACAGCCAGTGATGATACTGTGGACGCTTTAATAGTCTGGACTTCAAACAATGCACGTTACATGATGCCAACAATTTGACCACAGAGTCCTAGAGTGTCCCAGGATGCTGTGCGGGGCAGAGAAAGAAACTGTAGTTGATACACAAAAATCAAAATATCGTGAAAATATCAATTGAATGTAATAATTACATTTATTTATTTATTTAAAAATTGAAAAAGGAGCAATGTACCAGACATGGAAACATTTACCCTTTCACCACCATGGTTTGGTCCAAACCCATTGTTATCAATGGTAAGTGTGGACCTCTATACAGGGAATCGGGGTGAAAAGGTTAACGTTTTAGGGTGAAGCTGATTTCTTTTTTTGAAATGATTTTATTAGCACAAGTAGGATTGTATTTGTTTGTTGTTATTGTTTGTCACAAGGAACACAATTTATGTGCAAATCTGATAGGATGTAATGTATGCACTAAAGCACGTACGACCTTTTATTTTAAGATGATTTTTTAAAGTGACATAAAAAAGGCAAGATAAAGAGAAAACAATTTGACAGCATAGCCAAATAATTGAAATTACAAGTCTTGATGAAAATATCCGTCACCTACCTTTAGCTTGTGATAATTCTCATTGGATTGATGTAAATCAATAAGACTGTAAAAACACATCGATAATTCTTGTTCATAAATTCATCGTAAATTACCAGATGCAAAATATGATCCTCCTGAAGACAAGTTTGCAAAATGTAAATCCCAATTTCTCCGGCCTATACACCTCGTAATAACTTAAGGTTCCCAAACGTACATCCGGGTCATAGTCTGTGTATTACTTTATGGGATAATGTGCTTAGTAAGAATGTTGTGAGACGTTAGCATACGGAAATTCACGAAACTTCGTGTTTGAAGTAACCAGAAATGTAAATGTATTGACTAGTAAAGCAAAAAGGCCGAAAGCTTTGGTCTGGTTTCAAAAAATGCAAAAGTCGCCATCGACTTTCTTCGTATACGAACTGTTGAATCACCAAAGAACACAAAGTAAGGAATAATTGTTTGTTCTGTGTAAAATAAAGCATAACGTATGGGCTCTTTTATTTCACATAATCTCCTGAAATGGTGACGACATTATAAGTCAAAATGAAACCATTCACTAAATCATTAAAACCATTCTCATTATATTATTTTTTGGACCTTCAATCAGTTTTAGAGAGCGTGCACGTGGATTATTTTTTTTGCAGAACACGTAATACGAACTTGAAACCATTAACCCAGGATCAACTGTCGATAGCTAAATGGGGACACTTTGTTATGAACTGTCACTCAACAATTCTTGTTCGTAAGCTTACAGAACTTCACGAACATAACGATATCATGTAATCGAGAAATTCCTTTGATTTAGATTTAGTAATGCTTAGTCACTGTTACTTTCGATTTTTTCAGTATTTTATATTACATTTATCAAAGATGTCTTTGTGGACGCCTTGTGCAATATTAACTGTGATTTTCCTCGGGATTTATACGAGAAATGTTAGACATCTGCAAACCAAAAGCAGGATTAAAGTAACTAGAGTATTGCGTGAAGCTCCCTTTCTATATTCTTTTTATGTCACTTTGCAACATAAAATTAATTAAAATGCGGTGCTAACCTTCTTCAACCGAATTTGGCTACACCGGTAGCTATCTATATGGAATGGTAAAATTTTATGAAGGAACAGGTAGATAAGTTAGGCATAAATTAAATGAATTTTTCTTTCATTTCTCAAAAAGCCGATGTTACTAGACTTCGTAATATCACATCCGGGTCACGCGCTTTTGATTACGACAAAAGTTCATCCTTAGATGAACTTCGATTTCCGTTCAGATTGTTTGTTGTTGAAAGATACGGGATTTGGCTCGAAATAGAGCCGAAAGCTTAAAATAGGTCGTAATTTTGAAAAACATGATAACATCTGCAGCCAGACCATATAATCAAACCATTCTCAAAGTTTCCGATTAACTCTATGAATCATATTTCAAGAGACGGTAGTGCCGTTAACGCATTTTTAAAGGGCTAGTAATGCTAACTTTCGATGATTTTATTTTATATATGAACTGCAAGTTCTTATTCTAACACTGGCTATTTAGTTTTTAAACACAGTGTCTATATGTGTAAAATGCACTGTTATTGGAATTTGAATTCTAGTCCGGACCAGAATTCACTTGTCAACAATAACAATGTAGTTACACGCGTACAGGCGGAGTTGACAAGCTGAAAACTGTGTCTCAACATGCTTTGGGGAGTATAGTTGACATAAAATAAAAAAAATATTGAAAAGAAATTATCAAAGGTTAGCATTATAGCCTTTTAAGTCACAACATTATGTGACATATACCGATCCACTAAAATCTCGAGAGAAAAAGTTGACGTTAAAATGCATCAAAGCCTATGTCAGAAAATCTGACACAACGGTTTTGAAGTAAACGCTTGAAAAAATGTGAAATTTTCAATCGAGTTTCAGGATATACGCATATTTTTGTCCCTTCATTCATTCTGATGTTTTCATTGTAGCTGGTGTTCAAGGTTCATATCCTTGTGAAGCATTTTTGTATGACAAGCGAATAGTTAGCTCCAAGGGAACTTCCTATATCTGGTGGCGCTGTTTTGTTGTTGCGAGTATACCTTTACCATCACGAAATTCGGAGCCTTGCGCACAGTTTGCAGAAGTTGCATACTACTTACACTCGGGTAAATCAAATGTTTGACTGAAAACCCTTCGAAACAATGCACATTATTGATGAAAAATTATGATACTCTAATAAATGAAATTGTTTGTTGCATAAGGAAAAAAGGGGTGTTCTTTTTGATACTTCCGAGACTAAGTTCAATATAATTTATCTCTGAGCCGCAGTTCTATTCACTTTGATTGAGGGATCTGCCTGTCCACCCCTGCCTACAAAGTAAACTTTCCCTTTGAACATACTAGTAATGTATCGTTATAAAGTTAGCTCATTACGTATGCGGGGGACTTCACAATCCATGCGGAAGTAAATTACATGTACCAGTTGCCCAGCCTCTGTGCTTCTCGCGGCAGTTTGCGCGCTGCCTGACGAAAGTTTTCATCAACCGGCAAGTGCTGCTCCGCTCGTTAAAAATATGAGGGTGTTTTGCGAATGAAGCACTAGTCGTCAGCTCTAACTAGCCTTCGCTTTTCAGAGCTGAAAATTTAAAGTTGTGTCGCTGCAACTTGGACAGTGGACACTCGCATATAACTTCCTTGTTTTAATCATTATATATTGCCGACTATAGTCACTGATGCTTGGGCAATTACGGAGCTGTAATGCTGGTGTTCTTACATCGAAATACCGCTAAAAGCCAACTAAAGGATGGACTCACTAACCAACAACACCATGGGTGAGTACAATTTCAAACTTTTCGGCGTTGTACGGATATTGACTAGTATCTTCCACAAAATCAGTTATGTTGTTTTCATTGCTGTATGGCTTGTATCTGGCATGCAACATAACAAATTCTGATGTTAGTAACCATTCCAGTGCCCTTCGATAATAGATTCTATAAACAATGTAGTTGACCGTCGATCTCTTCCTGTTCCTGACACCATCCATCTCCGCGAATGTAAAAATAAAGCGGCGCAATTTCACGTGCACAGTAAATCTTAAATTGAAAACTCATTACTGTACTCTGATTTAAAATTTACTTACGAAATATCCGTCAAAAGTGAGAGCTACGAGCGATGCGCATGGTAGTAAACGCGTTACGTATAAGTGAGTGACTATTAATATCAGTGAATCATGTTATGTCGCCATTTTGTTGAAACACGGATACATGATTATTCCTACATGGTAAAAAGTACGCGGGTGACTACTCTCGACCCAGATTTTTCTTCGCGCGGTCTCATATACTAGGTGGCAGAAGGATGCATTATTTTGCCCCAGCGTTCTCTGTACGATCGTGAACACGATGGTGCACAAATAAGACGCTAAAACTTAAGTTTTTTCGAAAAATAAGAATTTCCCCGTACTCTCGCGAGGTCTCACACTTTCACGTAGTGCTTTTAATCGTCTGTGCCCAGCCAAATTATATCGACAGAACAAATTATCCAAAAAATGGTATTTTGCGGGACAGAATTTAACATGCTTTCACTTATTTTAATCGGGCTTATAATATATGATATCCGGTAAGATTGATTACGATTTCTCTGTTCTCTTGGGGGACGATTGCGTTCGACGCTTTTCTTCCATCAAATACCCGATGTACGTGTCCCCGTTACTCACCCCTATTTGACACCCGAAGGAAATTCGGTGAAATAAAATTTACAAACGGCCGTCATTTTCGAGGGTTCAGTGCACCTAGCCATTTTAATTTATTCCAAATGTCCAATGATATGTTAATTATGACGTGTTTTACTTGGATCAGTGTTAATACAGTCTCTGGCAACAGGGACCGCGCGCGCTGTGTCAGTGGGGTGAGTCACACCCTGATGGCATTCCATCTTTGCCAAAATTTTGGGTTCGTATATAAAAAACCGACCTTAGGGAGCCGTCATTATTTACCGCCTGGGGGTCGAAGGAATTTCATCGGAAACACCGAAATTTCGAGTAACCCCCCCTGCCAACTATGATGAATTTGGGTAAACCCCGTGCCCACTTAGAAAAGTTAAATACCAATACATGCATTTGTAAAATTTACTAAATACAGCAATAGTAAATACCTTTCAAATCCTGATGTACCCTGCTAGACTATCACCGGTTATCTGATGACTGTTGAACCAACAAAATGAAATTCAAACTGACAACAAAACATATAAAAGCTCACGCTATAACCAGTATCCAACAATATAGTATTGTTTAATTTGGATGAGGAGTATCATGACAGGGTTTTCACTAGGATGTCTGACTGCATTGGCAGAATTTGAAAGTACAGTGGGAGGGAGAACAAGCAAGAGGCTGAGGGGCAAGCCTCAGAAGGGCTGTCCCCTATCTTGCATGGAAAAATTTGAGAAATTGATGTGTGCAATGGTGAAATCTGGTGCAATCTGATAGGCGTTTTTAATTTGTTTTTTACTACTAAGTAAAACTGTTAGAATACCCAAACGGGGAGAGCACGAGCAATGAACCCCGGGCCCCTCTCGTGTCGAAAATTTTGAGAAATTGATGTGTGTAACGGTGCAATCTGAGAGGTGTTTCAATTAATTTTGCGCTTGGTAAAATTGTTTGAAAATGACATTGAACACTGGCATTTTTATTACATTTTTTGCATGATCAGTGTTTGAGTCACAATATTCAACAACCAAACAATGACAATAAATTTTGTGAAAAACAGTTCTAAGTTTGCCAGAAATTGAAGAAAAGGGACTTTGCAGGAATGGGAAATCTATGACCTTCTTGTGTCATATCTCCAACTGTCAGCTTCTAATGAAAAGCCTGAATATGGTATGGTTATTTTTCAAAATGGTTATTGAGCTGAAGTCAATTAAAATATATGTTTCTGTGATAATAAAGGATGAATTCACAAAAGTTCAGTTTTGTCCTGGATCCTGTAAAAAGTTTGAGGAATTGATGTGTGCAATGGTGTGTAATGTGCAGTCTGATAGGTGTTTTCAATTTGTCTTTTTCTAGTAAAACTGTTAGAACACCCAAGGGGGGTGAGCACTAGCATCGAAAATTTTGAGAAATTGATGTATGCAATGGTTCAATCTGAGAGGTGTTTCAACTTATTTTGCACAAAAAAATTGAGTAACTTCCCCTTTTCCTTCCACATTTTGAGTAGCCCCCTCTTGAAGTTTTCAATATTTTGAGTGACCCCTGACATTCCTCCGACCCCCCGGCCGTAAATAATGACGGCTCCCATAGAGTGAAAGCCGGGTGAAAATTATAGAACTAACAATCTCAGTAGCTTTAGCTATTCGAAATTGCTTATATACTAGTCAAAAATTACTATTCTTTGTGACATGAACGCGATTGAGAGTAGAAATACCCTCAGCGGCTCGCACGAGTAGTCTTCCGTCCAGCGGGTTTTGAGGTCAAAGAACTGTCGAAAAAGGGTGCCTTCTTTGTGTGAGAGCGAGAAAAAAGACTTCCAAGAAATCATTTTATGGATTACATTTCTACAAATGCCTATCGAGTATGCAAGGTAGCCTGCTGTACAAGAACCTGGGTCCGTGTTTATTTATGAAGGCAAATTTGTTTTGGCCCTCTGTGGTAAATGTTTGTTCACTGCCCGACACAATTTTCAATGAACCCTGTCATACGTGACCCACGTCGCGTCGCTCCCCTATGCACCTTTGGGTTTCATGATGCCAAAGGGAAACAAATAAATGATTTAAAATTACAAATTTTTTTAAAGCATTAATCCAAAAAATAACAAATTTGTATGTTTATCATTATTTCGCCGTTACACTTGTGTCGGTGTATAACCCCCTGGCCTGGACAAATCATAAGAATCGTCTCAGCAGATCTAGAGAATGCACGCGGAAATTTACAGATTTGCAGACGGAGTACTTTGCGGGCCAAATTTGGCAATCACAAGTTTATTGACCCGGTGACCTGATGAGGCTACTAGGTGTTCACTGTTTTTCGGATGCTTCGGCTTTGGCACACGAAGGGGAAGGGCGCGGTGAGGATAGATTAGCGTTGTTCTGCCGTCGTGCAATGTTAAAGCCGTATTGCCTCGGTAGTACCAAAACAACCCTACAAAATATGTGTCAAAGTGTCAATGTGAGTCAAGTATGATGCTATAGGATCAACCACACGGAATATGTGATGAGATGAAAATGGGGGATGTCAAAATTGCAGTTGGATACTCCTTCGATAGGTCGCGTCGGGGATGGGGGCTCAAACATCTCCGCTTCTTAATCATTTTGGCAGTGCACACGCACTCTAGTCGAAGCAAGAATATCTCTTACACAAACACTGCCACTACAATTCTACATAATCATTGCTATTCTGTGCAATTGAAATTGAAAAGTTTAAATACTTTATCGTACGACGGATAAAAAAAAGATGAAACTGGCAAGCGAACAAAAATGTGAAAAAAATAAGTCAATATTTGCCCAGAAGTCCTGATCTATAGAAAAAGATTTCCCGAAACTTTCACAAATGATCAACTAAAGATGCTTTATTGAAAAATATAAAACAAATACCATGTTACTGTGCTTGATTTTTTAAGAGAGTCATAATTGTATGCTTTCCTTTAAAATATTACTGATGCAAATGTGCTGACTCAGCATTTTTTCACATTTTCCACTATATAAAATAAGGTGGCATCTTTGTTATTTGACGAGTAACTTGATCCCTGATGTTTCTATCGGAAATACTACATGCAGAAGATACTTAAAGAATCAAGAGTGTAATGAAATAATATTTTTATCCACCATGGCTATTGTTTTCTTTGAACAGGTCGAATTTGCAATAAAAGTCATGTGTGGAGCTCAAAATCATGGGGTACAGGATGATTGAATGTAAATTATCTCAAAAAGTAGATTTGGAACAGCCATTTTACAAGCTACAACATACGTGATTTTTAGAAAATGACAATATTCTTGGTATTGGGTAGTCCCCCACCTTGAAATTCTGTACCTGCCACAGTCAAACGTTTTCTAACTTTTTCAATTCACATCCACCTATGGGAGAGTACTTCTGAGAAAAAGTGAGACAACTTGTCTAGTCAGCGAACACACCTTGCTTTGTATATTATTAGTATAGTTTTTCTTTCTCTGAATTCTTGCCACTCAGTGGTATGTAATGTTAAAAACAACTTTGCAACATTTACAACCAAAGTGTTTGATATAGACCACTGATATAACAACATCTGGGACAAAGTAATCGTCAAAATAATCAAGATGAGGGCTATAAAATGAATCATTTATGGTGGATATAACAAAAGAAGTATTTATGTTGAATAATTAACTATTCTTCTGAAATTTGCAAGCTGATTATTTTGTCAAGTTCATAACTAGCCTTCCGAAAAGTTTGCCACTTGCAGTCCCTGCATTACATGCTTTTTATGGCCACTTAATCGTAATTCTTAAATGTTTTGTTATATCATTGATTAAATGACCACTAAATTGTTCCTGCAAATGTGATAAACTTGTCATACTTTATGTGTCTTGGTGTGTAAAAGCATGGATATATATATCGGGGGGGACCATGGGAAAAAACTAAGGAAATATGAGGGGAACCATAGATTTTCGCCATAATTTGCTAGCGGGGGGGGGGGGGCATGGAAAAAATCACCAGGAAAAAAGAAAATCCTCCAGCCTCCTCTTGAAGTCAATTCTGAACAGTCCCTTACGATACTGTTGTCGATCACTTTGGTAGCTTGTCGCGTGTCGGGGCCGGCAAGGATGGTATTCCGATTTTGAAGGGGTTTAAGGAAGATTGGAGGCAGCGAGAATTATAATCTAAGATTCTACTTTATTCTACTATACACTATGCTACAGTACATAGGCTGATGTCTAGCTGGTGACGAGCTGGAGAGACTAACTAGTATACGCGTGGCAAAGGGACAAGACAGATACACATGTAATAGTAATGACAACTCATGAATAATAATGACAAAGCACAATGTCACATTCCTCCATCATTATTTTGACGGACGACAAATCATTCAGAAAATCGTCAAAAATAAAATAATACATCGCCAAATTGCTAATACTACTGAATCTAAAAGAAACTACATGACAACAAGCTACTGTTTGAGTCGGGTACATCCCTCAATGAAGCAGAACAGCAATGGGCCCCCTTATCTTGGTGTATGTTCGCTTGGCAAAAACGGTACGCGGAAGTAAGTTTCCGTCGATTTTACGGCCGATCGCGTTCTTTTTTATACTCTATTTTGGGTTGTTTTAGGTCGTTTCCACAATTGTTTGGGTAGTTTTCTTCATTTCAGGGTAATTTTCGGGAGTTCAGGGAGTTTGGGTCGTCTCAACATTTACAAACGCCCATCTCTCAGTTGGCAGATGGGGAACATGTTTCGCATCTGCAGGCAGGGAACGAGCGAGAGGGTCGGCTGTGAGAATTTATTCCACTACTCAGTAAACAACTTGAAAAGGATCCAACGGGTGGGCGGGGAGTATGATTTGGCTATTTTTTGGAGTTTGCCGATGGACAAGGAAACGGCAGTGGGGCCTTTAACAGTATTGGGGGAGAGGGCTGAGGGGACTTTTTTTACTAAGGGGACCGCGGGGAAGATGGGAGATTTCCCAGCCGGGAGAGCGACAGAAGAACGAATCAGCGGTAAGGAAAATATCAGAAATTTTCAAATCGTCACGGGAGGGGCAGTTACGAACAGTTATTATTTCCCCGGTTCCAAATGACATTTATATTCATAATACGAAATCAAACATGCAAAATACCACGGTTACAGTTTTTGAATCTCGACTGGGTGGCCGCTTCTGTGTCATAATGTAATAGGCTTACAAATGACGTCAGTGTTATTATCTATCCATTAAGCTGCGTTAACATACTCCCCGAGCAAACTCCTGTATCAATCTCTATTCCTGACAATGACTATTACATTTAAACCTTTGGCTCAAAGACCTAGACCTTCACTACCATGGCACTGCCCTATATGGATTGTAGCCAACTTTATTTAAGGGACAAAGCGCCTGAATGACATGTAAAACACCACGGATTCTCGAATTTTTACAATTCTTCCTTTGGGCTAATTTTGAAGCTCTTGAAATAAGAAAAAAATTCACAGTCTTAGTTTTTTGAAAATTGAAAAAATTATTTTCCCCATAGAGTTAACACAGGGATGGCAGCCATTTTGAATTTTAAATATCAGTAAATGTTAGTTAATTTCTCTAGTGCCAAACTTTGCATGGTGACCCCAGATTTTTATTCTTGATTTGGTAAGAGAATGAGGGGAAAGTTTCATTAGGGAAAATTTGAGTAACAATTTAGTTTCGAGACGCATATACTATCTTACTATAGTAATAGTAGACACATTCATTTTAATCCAATCAATTGAACGTAAAATATTGCACGTTTGCTGCTGTTATTTTCCCATCGTAAAGATTTCCGCATATTAGTCTTTCCAATTTTACAAACGATGGATATGATATGCATTAAGGTGTTTACATACCACTTAACTTGTTTACTGCCCACTTGATACAAAATGAAACATACCAATGATAAATGATCTGCTTGGTCCTCAGTTGTTGTGCTGACAAAGTGTCAGGTTTCGATCCATCTAACGCCGCTAAAAGATAAGTCTGTGTGCCTGTTCTCTGGAAAGCACAATGACATAGTGAACAAAATACCCCTCGCAGTTTGCAAGTCACGAAGAGAAGACGTTAGGAAAACTGTTACTTCTTATCTGCCAGTGAACATTTATTTATGTATAACAAAGTCTTGTGGCATTATAGCTCACGAGAAGAAGAGAAATCCTTGTATTGTACGAAAATCGTGCGTTGCCGTTGATGTTGCGTTTGGTTTATATGTACTGGCAACATTTTTCTCTGAATGCGGGAATAAGTGACATAAATTTTGATTTCTCATTTCTAAAAAATCAGCAAACTACATGGAAAAGTCCTGACTCTCAACTGAAATATCGCTCTAGAGACGAGAAGAAAAAACTCCCTTAATTAACAAAGTTGAGCAATTCGTCGACTTTCTGTGTCAACAGAATTTGAAGGTTGAGTTAAATGTAAGTTTGTTTGAATTCCAGACGGCGCCGTTGCTGCAGGACATCGTGAAGAGCCTGAGAGTTTAGAAGTTCAAGCCAAACTCAAATTGGAGGAACTCAATCAAAGCGGTATGTCAAGAACATTTGAAGGAAGATAATGCATACAAAGGAAACATGCAATACAGGACGAAATACCGTCAAATTCTCGACTGCTTTGTAGAATTATTAGAGAACAGTCACTCTAACGAGGAAGCCTATCGTTGAAACCAGAGCATAAAATATTAACGGAGTTTCCGAAATAAAACTCAAAATATTGCATACTAGGTTTACAAATATTTTTTTTTTTAAATTTATGCAGAGTTAAAATAAGTCGGCTGGCGTAGCATTTCTTTGTGCATCAGGCACTCAAAATCTGATATAATCTGTATCTCCTAATTCCCTGATCTACTTTGAAATCAAGTTCACAGAACAGGCCAAGAATTATGACGATTCCTTATCCGTCACTAGCTCAGGGTAAGAAAATATAATCATACCAACACATTAATTTATTTTATTCCTCTGTTTGTTGTGTGTCAGATGATTTTGGATATACGGAAATAAAAAGGAGAATCGTCCCGCCTGATCCAAAGACAGTAGCTGTCCTTCAGGCGCCAAATGATCAGAAAGAGCTGACTGTTGGCAAGAAATTTGTCAATTTCATGGCGTTTCATCGCGGACAACAGTGTAAAGTGGAATCTGTAGACGTATCTGACTGTTATCGTGAAGAGGTCTTGCGTAGATATGTCGAGATAATCGGCAACGCTGACAGAATCGTTTTGGTCGCCTCAAAAAAACTTAGAGAACTGTATAACAATGCGAGGGAAAACGATAGAGAAGCATCCGCCGGCGTTATATTTGACTTGGTCGATCGCATCTTGAAAGAGCCAAGAAAACCCGGGCATCATCACTACGACAGGGTTTTTGCGATCTATTTCAAGTACAGCAGTGAGGACGAGTTTCCAAGCGAATTAATCACCAACTTCGGTCGCGCGTACGAGCTCGATTGTGAAAAACCAGAAACCGTAGAGACATTCTACGGTAGATTATTGCACAGAAAAGGGACTGTCTCCCACAAGTTTCCCGACGTCAGAGACATCGATGGTTGCAAAGCAGGCAGAAAGTTGCGTAAAAGTATTGGAGACGTTGTGCGATCTCAACAGATTGCTTCACTAATGTTGAAGCTTATAGATCACGGACGTAACATAGGATTCTGCGAGAGTAAGTCAAAATAGGCCTGCTTGGTAATTAAAATATTGTATCCAAAACGTTGTATCCAAACGTTTAATGGTGTCCCATTAAAGCAAATCCATTGATTTAGACATGATAATCTCCAAACCTGGTCATTTATCATGTCATCTATCTTGATATCGCCTTGGTTAAATTTGACTTCAGAACGGGACCCTCATATAGAGTACTTATACTACCGACTCTATGAACTGTAGCAGCAATTTCTAAGCATTCGATGATATCAAAATCACTGTCCGGTGTCACTTCTGCAAACAACCGATTTTAATAGTTTACTAAATATTTTAATGTGATCTACTTGTATTTTATATTCTCAATTGTCTATTTTAAAACTACTGGTATGTCCAAACAATTACATATTATACAAATGAAATTGGTTCATTGAGATCGGCTTCATTGAAAATGTACAATTTTCATACAAATTATGTTTATTGTTACGGTAACAGTTTATCATCGGCAATTTTGTCTTAATATCAGGCGATTTTAAGAAAAGATGCTTGGATATTTTTCGCCAAGAGAGGCTCATATCTCGCGAAGAGTACCAGCTGGTAGACCAGGAGTGTACACTGGCTAACAAAGTGGACATTCTTCAGAGCCTGATCAACGACAAAGCAACGCAAATCGATCCAGAGTACCAACAACTGATCGATGTGTGGAAGGACAACAAACCGAATGACCAACCCAAGGAAAATCTTCTAAGGAACAGATTAGAATTAATTGAGGGAATTGGGTGCATATCACGTGTGCTAGACTACTTACAACAGGAAGGTGTGATCAGTGACCAGGTTGCAAGTGACATTCGAAATGAGAGTACAGATGCAGACAAAAATAGGCGTCTTTTAGACGAATTGCCGAACACACGGAAGGCCGTGTCTGAGTTCCGTGAAGGATTGAGCAAGGATCATCCTTGGCTGGCAAAACTGATCGAATCCGACGACAGTGATGAAGAAGAGAATATTGAATAGGATAAATGCGAAGCGGTAAACTTAGACTTATCCAGTGGTAAGCCAAATTTTACACCTTGTACGTATAAATTCGTTTGACCATTTTACTGTCTGGAGTTGAAATGTTTCATTCGCAATTTTTAAAGTTAAAATCAATGTATGTATGTATGTATGTATGTATGTATGTATGTATGTATGTATGTATGTATGTATGTATGTATGTATGTATGTATGTATGTATGTATGTATGTATGTATGACATGTGTGTATGTGTGTATGTGTGTATGTGTGTATGTGTGTATGTGTGTATGTATGTATGTATGTATGTATGTATGTATGTATGTATGTATGTTGTTATGTAGGTCATTTCCCCCACACTCAGCATGACCTGAGTTCAATTAGTCTAGAACATTCTCAAGGTCACTGCCC
>LD384051.1:0-12914 GCA_001465055.1 Ptychodera flava | reverse complement strand
TAAATATCCAGGGTTAAGAATTGAATTCTAAAGTATAAAATATATAACAATAGCAAGTTTATATAAGAGATTTCTCAGCCTTAACCATTCAAGAAACGCTAGATATCTCGTGGATATAATCGTACAGCAAACGTTGGAAGGGCGTGGCACTCGTTACACTCAAAAGTATGTTAAGCCTATGCTCACCTTACTCAACATTTAGCGGACACTAAACAAGGTTTCTCTAACATTCACATTAATTGATGCTTACAGTGAAGCGGGGATAAACAAATAAAAAAAAAACCAAACAAATAAACAAACAGAAATTAATGAATAAATTAATGTAAGAGAAAACAATGAACTGGACAAGAATTGGTATAATTGACTGAACAACACATGCGAATTCAAGACGCGACGTGTGTGGAGACCTCAATTGTGTCCCTAACCTTAAATTGTCCAAATATTTTCAGTTGAACTTGATTTCCTTGCAGTCTAATTAAATTGTTATTCGTATCTTGGTATAAAGTAGTAGACCTTTGTATCGTCCTCAGTGCTGATCTGTTGTTCGAGTCGTTTGAGCTCACTTTTCACACACGTGAGCTCATGAGATTTGCTACAAATGTTAATCACACCGAGATATATCAGTCGTGGAAGGTTTAAGGGGTGACATGGAAGATAATTGCTAATTTGCATATTTAATGAACTTTCCTCATTATGGGTATATATCTGAATTGATTGGATCAAAATTGACGAAACTTGGTATGTATATGGAAGATACTATGATTTAACGTCATTGAAAGTCATTAAGCAATTTTAACTTCAGCAAATTCCTAATTTGCATATTTAATGAACTTCCCTATTTAGGGATCTATATCTGAATTGACTAGACTAGAGTTGACGAAACTTGCTATGTACATTAAAGATACTATGATACTACATTATTGAAAGTCATTAAACTACTTTATTTTAGCCAATTTCTAATTTGCATATTTTATAAACTTTTCTAATTAGGGATATATACTGGTATTTACTTGATTAAAGTTGGCAAAACATGCTATGTACATTGATAATAGCAAGGTAGAAAAATTGAAGTCATTTCGCATTTTCATGTCAGCCAATTTTTAATATGCATATCTAATGAGCTTTTACAGTTTGTTATATATAGCTTGAAGGGCTTGACCAACGGCAATTAGAGTTACTATATAAAGTTGTGATACAATCATATCAGTCAGAGAAATTTAATATTTTTAATTCAGCTGATTATGTTGTATATTTAAATACTTAATGATCTTTAGAATTAATCTGTGGTGAATATTGTTCATGTGTTGATCATAACATTTTCAATGAAGTTGCAAACATGCCGCATAAGTTTTAATTTACACAAAACTGCAATATAAAATGAAACACGTAAGCATTTTCAGTTCATATCTGGTTGACAAACGCATCCACTTCTGTCATGTTTTCATCTAGCGAAACCGGGCAGAACTACGCGTCAAATACTTTAACTGACTTAGAGGGCTTACTGAAAGCATCATAGGATTGTACGCACGCGCAATACAAGATCTGTCCATCAATAGGATCAGCGTCAATACAACCTTCAGCCATGTTCAAACCGTACCCTTGAAAGCGGTATGTGCTGTGATGTACCCATTAGTGGCTCACGTGTTCACACACGCGAGCTAATGTCATAGCAATGTCTCTCTGTGCGTGTGTGTGTGTGTGTGCTGTCTGTCTGTCTGTCTGTTCACGATATAACTGAAAAACGGCTCAACGGATTCAAGTCAAATTTGGTAGACAGGTACTGTATACTAATTGTAAGAATTGATTGGAATTTGGTTAGTGTGGCTTGCATATAATGGTTTCCTATGGAGAGAGTAAGTACAGTCTTGAATTATATCAAGAAATACTGCACAAAATTTCATGAAACTTTTCAAAGATGACAATCCGAGAACATTTTGTCAATTAGCTGCTCATTTGCATATCTAATGAACTTTCATAATTTGTGATATAACTCCGAAATACCTACACCAAATTTGATGATCCCTGCTCCCGATATTGATCTGATAGATATCTAACAGTACTGAATAGCATTTGGCCGTGTCGAGTTATAAATAGCTCATTTGCATGTTTAATAAAGTTCTGTAATAGTCGTATAACTCCGAAATAAATGTACTGTATAAAGGTACTGATCCGACACATATCTGGCTGAGTTGTGAGGCATTAAGTAGTGTGAAGTTAATTAAGGGTTCATTTGCAGATTATATGAACTTTGTGATCAGTGACGTTACTCCTAAATTACAGCTCAGCATTAAATTTGATGAAACGTGCCATGGATGTTGATTTGCTCGATATCTATTTGTCCCATGAAGAATTGAGCAGTGACAAGTAAATAAACAGCTCATTTGCATATTAAATGAAGTTTTGTGATTAGTGATTTAACTCCGAGAATACTGTGCGAAAGTTGATGAAACCTGCTACATACAATCTGACAGATATCTGATTGTTATGTGAAGCGTACAACTATGTAATGAACCTATTGTAAACAATATGAGCATATTCAGTTCACATCAACTTGGATTGGTTTGGTTTACAGTCTTTTTGATTATTGAGTCAGAGAATTAAACAAAGTCTCTCAGGACTTAATGATGACAATGAACAGTAAGTAATCTCGTAAATTATCTGGGTCCACAAGCTACAAAAGTGTACGTACGGAGGTAGCTGTGGAAACGCAGCTGTCTGTGGCGGGGTCGTCTGCGTCTATAAGGATCATCAAAAGGTCAATCTCACCTTTTGTGACCCGCATAGACGCAGCCGACCCCGCTGCCCCGCCACAGACAGCTGCGTTCCCCCAGTTAATACCGAGGCAATATTGTAGCAAAGGAGTTCTCATTATTTACGGCCTGAGGGTCGGGGAGGGACCTCAAAAATCCGAAATCGTTGTGTAGGCCCCTATTTTTTGACAGCTTTGGTTGGAGATCATCATTGTCCAAAGTCGGCACATTATCTGTCCGTGTGTGTATATGTGTGTGCTCTCCGTTTGCCTGACCGTCCATAGAAAGATTTTGTTCAAGTCAGTGCCTAAACCAGAGGTCATGCAATTCGGTACACAACATTAAAATTGAAATATCTCTTTTCGATTAGAGTTTTAGTGGATTTGGTCTACACAATTAATAGTCATTGCATGATTTATTAATTTGTGCATCAGGCTACATCGCCATCTGAAGAACTATTCAACCAAAGTTGATGTAACTATGCAGGTACTCAAAGT
This sequence comes from Ptychodera flava, assembly GCA_001465055.1. NCBI lineage: Eukaryota > Metazoa > Hemichordata > Enteropneusta > Ptychoderidae > Ptychodera > Ptychodera flava. The sequence goes on along the minus strand of LD384051.1, from coordinate 9,667 downwards.
GTTCTGTGGTTGTACCATGCTAAATATTTTATATGTCCTACGAATTAGCTCATTTGTAGACTTAATCAATTTCTATGATTTGGCTGTATATCAATACTGAGTGTACTGATTGTGGCCAGACTGACGGTAAATATTGATCATAATTATGATATACGTTTTTTAAGCAAGACAATGTAATTAGTAGCTAATTTGCAGATTTAATAGATATCTGTGATTAGACTATATATCGACACTGAGACCATCGATTTTGAATGGACCTCTGCCATGTATGACCATACATAGATCTACCTCTGTTTTAAAGTTAATGAACAAGATATAGTAATATTTCATTTGCATATTTAATGAATTTCTGTAATTTTGATCTACATCACTACTGAGTTCATCAATTATGACTAGACCTCTAGGATTCGTTGAATATAGATAGGTCAACTAATTTTGTAAGTTTTAATGAGCAAGACTGTCTAATTATTAGTTTATTTGCATAATGAATTTCTGGAATTAGGTATGTCAATATAGGGTGTAAAAATTGCGACGGAACTCTGCTTTTTAGTGATCATACTTAAGGCCTATTATGATCAATGTTTTATGAGCACGCTATTCTAATTACTAAGTCATTTGCATAGTAATGATATTCTGTAATTAGTCCATATGTCAAAACTTCATGGCTACATTTGGTTGAACTTCTAGTATACATAGGTTATATTTAAGATATATTTGTCCTGAAAGTTTAATTTGTGTTTTACTGTCATATTTTATCACAATTACATTGTTAATGAATATCTGTATTTAGGCTATATATCAAAGCTATATATAAAAGTGAATCGAATGGATTTGATCAGACTTTTAATGTCCCAAAGCTATACAAGCATTAAATCATACTGAAAATTCATTAGCTTGACATATCAATGGATTTTGTCAGATTTCCAAGGAACATAGAAAAAGCTCAATAAAGTGAATTTGACAAGTGCAACATTGACGAATGTTTGATTGATTGATGGGTTACAAGGATAATTCTTACTTATACGATTCTGCTGCTATATCCACCCACTTTAACATCAATGACGAAAATGTGTTTGACATAAAAAAGTGCCAAGTGACCTGTTAAGTACCAGTTATATTACACGTCCAACATCTTATATTGTTTTGAGAAGAATACAGATGACTCAAAGAGGTTCCGTGACCTCAAAGAAGTCCCTATATATTGTGATGATTATTTGCTCTCAATGCTATATCCCAGTAATGTAAAAACGGAATGCGTTTTCCTTCAAAAATGTGTCAGGTAATCGGCAAAGTGTCTGTGACTAAAAGGATTATTTTACACTTTGTTCTCCCTGTCCAAGATTTAGTATTTAATTGAGAAAAAATAGTTGACTGCAAAAGTGTTCTCGTGACCTCAAAAGTGTCCCCGGATTATTTTTAGTTAGTTATATGATCCCAATCCTAGATAAAACTACCCATACGTAATACGAGGGATTTGTTTGACTTCAAAAATGCACCAGGTGACCTGAGACTGTCAGTAACTGATGTGATTATGGTACACTTCCCTAGCTTTGCTTATGATTCGGTATTGTACACGAATACAAATTACTCCAAAAGTGTCCTAGTGACCTCAAAGGTGTCTCTGGAAATTTCTGATGACTGCATGCTCCCTCTGCTATATTCAATAGTCTATTCGGTAATTGAAGGAAGGTTTTTGACTTAAAAAATTTTCCAGGTGATGTGTAAAGTATCAATCATTCATAGGACCATAGTACACTTGCTTGGCTTTGTCCAAATAAAGTATTTAAGTAAGAAAATATATTTGACTCCACAAGTGTCCCGGTGACCTCAAAAGTGTCACTAGATAATTTCCATGGTTATATGATACCTTGCTATATCCACCTGCCAATACATATTTGAAAGGCTTGACTTCTAAAAACGTGTCAGGTGACCTTTCAAGTGTTTGTTACTTTAATAATAAATGTAAACTTCCATTGCTTTTTCTAATATTTAGTTTTGAATTAAGAAAACTGATTTGACCAACAAAGTGTCTCGGTGACCTCAAAAGTGTCCCTGGATGATTTCCAAGGCTGTATCCTCCCACTGCTACAGAAAAACTACCCTATGTGAATTGAGGAATTTGTTTGACTTCGAAAATTTATCAGGTGGCCTGTCAAGTGTTATTTACTTGTAGTATTATAGTACACTTCCAGTGCTTTGGTATCGTATTGAAAATAATGCAAACGACTCCAAAAATGTTCCCATGACTTGAGAAATGCCCTTATAAAATTCTGATGATTTTATGCTCCCTCTACTGTATTGAACTGCTTATACCGAATTGAAATGTGTTCAACTTCAAATATGTCCCAGGTGATCTGTAAAGAGTTACGAATAGCAGTCATGTACACGTCCACGACTTTGTCCGACATACATTGACTTGAAAAATATCTTTGACTAAAAAAGTGTCTCTTTGACTTCAAAAGTGTCTTTGGATAATTCTGATAATTAAGATAGTATGCTTCATTGCTCTATCCGACTAATTTTGTCTAATTGAAGCAAACTGCTTTATTGTATTCTAATTGAAGCAAACTGCTTTATTGTACAAGTAACCTTAGTTTATTTTTCTATCTAATCTAAATTATTAAATAGTTGACTTCAATGTTGTACTTATCAACTGGCAAGCATCCCTCTATAAGCAATATAAGTTTTGAAAAAACACATTCCATTGCAATTCATAGTTCTGTTAGCTATGATTTTATGCTTTTGACATACTCAATATCAGCAAATACTATGACATCAAACTGTTCATGACGTCAATAGCATCTCATTATATGATGAGTATATTCCAGGGGAAAACAAATTCAAAGTCTCGATATGACTTCAAATGCATCATTTAATGAAGCAAATGTGTTTTACAGACACTTGGACACTAGCCCTCCCAATTGTTAATTCGGTCCTCAGTCCTCATTTTGTATATTTTTATCCAACTTGAAAATTGAAGCTAAAATAACTTCGAAATGTCAATGCGACTACGTGTATATGAACGCGTTCATTTTACGTAGGATATTGTCAGACTTTAGTTAAGCCCCTAACTATTGAACATTTAACATGGGGACACCTTTGAAGCCAGGGACACTTTAGAGGTCTTAACTGACGTCAGTAAACTTATACTCACTGTCGTGGGAGAGGTTAAGTGAGTACTAGTGGTTAACACTGACTTACATCTTGAATACGTTTCATGTGTTGTTCAATCAATGATTTCAATTTTTAATAAATTTATTGTTTTTTGTATTTATTGAATTAATTGCTTATTTGTTTATTTGTTTGTTTGTTTATCCTGGCTTTCCTGTGAATAGTGAGGAAAACGGCCGAATTTAATGCATGGATATCATAAATTTAAAGAGTGGTCGCCATGTATCATATTTTGATTTTACAGGGAAGTTGCACAAATTTTCATGTTTTCCAAAGATGTGTAGCTAGCAAAATCGTCAAAAAAATCCGCAAGACATCTGCATTGACAAGTGACGTCACAATCGAATTAGAGGCCATCAATGTCACCAAGGCAAAGTACTGGGCCCCGCCTGAAGCTACAAAAAGCAAAATAAAGAAGAAAAAAACAACCTCCCAGAACTCTGTTGTTAGGTTTTTTAAGAAGGATGGCGATTGATGGGTAAGGCGTCTGCATTTTTCTGACATTCATGCCTCGTGCCGCAGCCATATGCTGCGTATACCCAAGCGCAGGCGTTCACAAACAGTAAGTTAGGGAAACGCAAAGAAAAGCAACAAGAACAGCACCGTCACTTTCTGTCTGACCACAACTCCACTGATCAGAAGTGCGTAATATATCAGACGTACCTGAAAACCAGGTGAGTTGCAGACCGTCTTTGTGATTCGTTTGAGGAGCTGTAATAACAAAAAGGATAACAAAAAGGCCGTGGTTAAGAATGGATTTACACATTCGAAATGACGTGCCACCACTATGCAGTGTATGACGAAGCTATCCAATGCATGATGTATGTTTTGCACCGTTGATTTTAGGTCTGCTTAGTAACGCCCTATTTAGAGTCACGTGATATAATGAATGTTTTACTCTCGATTAGTCATGAATACATGATGGCGTTATGGTTTACGGCGCTGCGCGGTCGAGGTACATGACGTGGCAAACGTGCGCTTCACCGACGTCGACGTTAAAATTACGGTGTTTTCATTCGGGTTCGAACTTACAACGTACGACATTCAGTCACTACACTAGCTAAGAACAACAGACAGAGCCGCTCGGCCAATTAAAAAAGGCGTTTTGTAGTTCAGTAAGGCGATAGACTGTCTGTGGCTATAGGCGTTTGTCGTGGTGTACTTTTGGGAGCCGTCATAATTTACGGCCTGGAAGGGGTCGGAGGAAATTCATCGGAAACTCCGCAATTTCGAGTAACCCCTTGCCAACCATGATGAATTTGAGTAATCATCTTCTCTAACTCCGGAATTTTGACTCCCCCAACTTAGGAAAGTTAAATATGAATACATGTATTTGTAAATTTTACAAAATACAGCAAAAGTAAAGACCTTCCAATCCAAATGTATCAAGCTAGATTATCACGAGTTATTTCATGACAGATGAGAAAGGTGAAACCATCAAAATGAAATTCAAAGTCAAAACAAGATAAAGATATAAAAGTCACGTTATAACCAGTATCTAACCATATGGTATATTGTTTAATTTGGATGGCTATCATGGCAGGTTTTTCACTAGGATATCTGACTGGGCAGAACGTGAAAGTACGGGGGAGTGTCAGAGCGTGTCAGAGGGGGATTCCCCATATCCTGCATGGAAAATTTTGAGATATTGATGTGTGCAATGGTACAGTCTGGTGCAATATGAGATGTGTTTTTAATTCTTTTTTGTACTATAAACTGTCAGGACACCCCAAGGGGAGAGCACGAGAGGGGTACCCCTCTCGTATAGAAGATTTTGAGAAATTGATGCGTGTGATGGTGCAATCTGAGAGGAATTTCAATTTATTTCGAACAAAAAATTGAGTAACATCTCTTCTTCCTCTCCACACTTTGAGCAACCCCCTTGAAATTTTCAAGTTTTTGAGTAACTCCCCACATTCCTCTGAACCCGAAGCCGTAAATAATGACGGCTCCCTTAGTAGAAACGACGGCAATCTGCTGCTCTTCCGTAGACTACAACTTGTCCAAATCGCTTAAGAAAGTCGTGGGCCTCGGAACTGCAGCAGAGACACCTTCATTCTAAAACTTGTAAGGTTATGGTAGAGACACCTTGACCGACCTCTATCTCAGCGTTAAGTATGTAAGGTTTCTTGGTCAATAAACAACATGTAGAGCAAAATCCCCTTCATCACAAAGCCCTGGACGTTGCGACCGCTGGAAAACTTCATAATGGCAAGCATGCTAAATTAGAACAACCAGGGAAGGGGGAGAGGGATATGTGACAGACAGAGAAAAGTGGCTGCAATACACTCATGCCCTAGTGCACCATTTCTTAAAGTAGGGGTTCGGTATTTTTGAGTAACGTTGGCAGTTTTCAAATGTCTTAGTGTTTGTGTAAATCATGAACAGAACAACGCATATTACAGAGTTGTTGAGAAAGAAATCTACTACAGCTAGCTCGAATCCTCGCTGTCTGGTGACCATCGATATGAACATTGACCGATCCCGATATACTAGGGGACTGGTCAGTTTCTTCGGCCTGGGTGGGGGGGGGGCGGTGGATTATTTTTTGCCAACGTCAAAAAGTGGCTGACCCCCCCTATTCCAAATTTTGAAAACAGGGTGACCCCCTATTCCAAATTTTGAAAACAGGGTGACCCCCCCGCACGCGACTACTGTAATATGTAATAATAATATAATACTGTAATATATATATGTAATATTATATATATATATATATATATATATATATATATATATATATATATATATATATATATAATATTTTACATACATTTATATTTTAACAGTCATTCTGTGTTTTAATGAAATTGTTGGCATGTCAGTTGTAAGATAGGAATTTCAAAGTGTCAATCTTAAAGTTTGAATACAGTACATTTTGAATGAGCTGTGAATGTATTTCACACTTTCTATGCTTAACCAGATGTACTGAACTGTTGTACAAAAATGGATGTCAATCATTAATATCAAACAGGAAAAAGCAGTAAATCAAAAACTTTGATGGGTGTTAAGACTTGCCAGCCATCCAAACAAATCTCCTGAGGAACCATAGAGAGGCATTTTAGCCAAATCTGATGTATGCAGAGTCTGAGATAACCTTTTCTTGGAACATTGATATTTGTGCATGTTGCTTTCTCATACTGAATTCTCATAGAGAGCACAGAAAAGTATCAGGAATTTGTCATGCTTTTCATTTGAAATGCAAATTTCATAATAGTACACTTTCACTTAGCAAACATCAAGATATCTCTGGCATATGTTTCTGATTTATTAAAGTATGGCGCCCCAAGGGCGCGGAGAAAAATATGAAACATCCTGATATCTCTGATATATATGTCTTGTATATTAAAGTAACGCACAGGAAGGGTGTGCTGAAAAATGTCTGATATATTAAAGTAATACGCTCAAAGAGCACGCTGAAAAATATTGAACATACACATATCTCTGATATATGTATGCCTGATATGTTAAAATTGGGCTTGCTGAAAAATATGTCTGATTATTAAACTTTTTGCGCCCGAAGGGCGCGCCGAAAAATGCAACTAGATAAAATTTGTGGCTGACACGATGCATTTTAGGCAATGATGAGCCTGTGTCGAAATTCAAAAACACACTGACCCCCCCTATTGGGCATTTCAAACACATGGTGACCCCCCCTATCACCAAAGTCAAAAACAGGGGGACCCCCCATGAATCCACCGGCCCCCCCAGGCCGAAGAAACTGACCAGTCCCTAGTGTGTGCAGTGTGTGACTGAATTCATTGTGTATATTTCTGATGGCACAGTACTGCTGATAAGGACACAGGGAACCTCGAAATCTGATCTTTGTTGTTTGTATTGCATTTTATGTTTACATTCATACACTCCCTACGTTGGAAGAGAGTTGCATAGTGTCTGATACTGCCTATCTGGCACCATATAGATTTGCTGCTTCCAAAGTTCGATTTACGTGTCAGTGATCATTTGACAAATGATTCATGCTTTTCTGCTTTTGATCACAGTTGTCAACTTACGTGATCAATGTTGACATCTTATATATCTTGCTTACCATAGGCCTAAATATCAAAATATAGTCGTACTTTTTTTCTGAAACCAACACGTATTCACATTTTATGTAACACATACTTGTCACACAACTGTGGAAAATAATTGAAATTTGTCTCTTTTTCACTTATGTTCAACAATGGAAAGTTAGTTAAGCTGTTGTTAGTTTCATGCTCATCAGTTTATTGGTTTACATGTATAGTGCATATTGCATTATGCCTTGCTATTCTTCGTATTACATACCTGTTGTTAACTTACCAACAATTTCAAGTTTGGACTACCAGATTTTTACTGTTGATCACTAAACTGAACACCGGTCGTTGACGTGGTCTTCTGCCTAAAATTGAAAGTTCAAATTCTTTGCTACTACAAAAACTTTTTTCAGGAAACTTGTTGAAACATCCATTTTGAGGGGCTTTAGCTAACCGATTGTTAGGCCAGGTGAATTAGTATTGTAGATATTGTCAGTTCAAGCCCAATGAAAAGCAATGCATCCAGTGAGATTGTGTCCAATTAAAGTGGCACTCCCACTTGGTAACATTTTTAAAACACATTTTTTTAATGCCAACGGTCGATATTTGACCGATGACCACTGGCGACTGCGGCGACTGCGCGCGGATCACGAGATATCGATAAAAACATTCCTCAAAAAAAGTAAAAATTTGAATTCCGATGGCCCACCTAAATTCAACTTCCGAACATCGAACGTTCGGCACTGGGGCCATTGTCAACTAAGCTATGGAGTGCGAGTCTACGCTAACGCTGCTGTACGCCATATAGTACCACTCGCGTCGGTGATCTGTCATTCCCCGTGGGGGAAAGCTGAGTCTTACTAGAGAGGTTTAGTTACACGTAATTACGCGTAAGTCTGACGGCGCGCAGTGGCGTACGCGTGTCCGTGCTCACGTGTGAATAGAGAGGTTTAGTTGTGCGTTCCCGGTTATTTTGCTGCATATTTTTCTCAGAAACATGCGAAATTTGTGTATTTTTTAAGAAACATGAATTTCGATAAGTGAGGACCACTCTTATAGTAGCTCGTTGTACCCTCGAACTACCTTAAATCGGCCGATTTTCTTTGATACAGTTATTTATGTGGTTTTTTGGAGTCGTCAGACAAAAGTGGAATGCGACTGTAACATTTCGTTCATGTAAGGAAATTATGTCAAGTACTCCTCGTACAGTTGCAAACTGTACGAAATATTCTGATATCAAAGATGTTTACTAATTTACAATGACACATTTTGAGTTTGCTTGTCTAAATTCGTGGAAATCATCGAGAAAATCTCAAAAATACTATACGTAATTATGACTACGTGTAGAAGTGTTGTTTGACGTTCGGAACGTCTGTGCTACACGTACGCGACGTCTGGTTATCACGTGAGAAAGACGCTACGCGTACTGATCGAACGTTATTACGTGTAACTAAACCTCTCTACTGACTCGGAGAAAAAACGGCAAACAAAGTTTGCTGATTCCACCAGAATTCGCATAGGTGACTAGCACAGATACGTGCGGTTGATACATAGCGGCCGTCGCGTGTTATGCACGCATACCACGCGGCGGCCGCTTTTTATCGAACCACGCGCAACCGTGTGGCAGACGATAAAATGTAGTCATCAGAGGCGGCTAATATTTTACACGTAAAAACTAATATCTATGTGGTATTGGTTAAAAATATAATAGAACTGACTGAGAATAATGAAAACGACAAAAACAAAGGAGAAGTTTTAAAAATACTTAGGCCTACCTGAAGTAAAGGCATAATGCTGGATATAAAGTCTTTGGAGTAGGAGGTAAAATTGCGTCGTTCGAACTTATTATGGACTCCCTAGAATATCGTCAATTAGCACAACAACAAACCTTCGGGGGATTTCGCGTCATAATCAGAAACGATCGTAAAACTTCGGGATGTGAAAAATACGCTCGGGAAATGACATGATTTTATCGATGTCTCGCGATCCGCGCGCAGCCGCCACCTCAAATATCGACCGTTAGCATTAAAAAAATGTGTTTTAAAAATGTTACCAAGTGGGAGTGCCTCTTTTAATGACACTTCGTCAAAAAAAGCTTCGTGCTTTTCCGATTACTATATGTGTTTGTACTGTGTCTTGTGTGTCGTCCGTTGCACGCACACTGTGTTGCTCGGTCGCACACAGAATTGTAACATCTAAGTCGGTTGCTGTGACCAACTCTTTTTAGGTCGGAAACGGTGGCCGACTGGTTTTGTGTGAGGCCTAGCAGCTAGGCAATGTTGCCGTGAGTGTTCGAATCCCGTTTGGGTTATAGTAAAAAATATATTAGGCCTACTATCATGTTCTTCCTACATAAAAATAATGACAGTGAACGGTATTGAGCAATATCAAATTATTGCGAATCATCGTCACAGACACCGCTTTGATATTGCAAGATTTTTGTCAAACTGCTTATATAAGTATCCACCTAGTGTGAGAGA
>LD384014.1:0-28409 GCA_001465055.1 Ptychodera flava | reverse complement strand
ATACATACATACATACATACATACATACATACATACATACATACATACATAATTATGTATATACGTACATGAACGTACATACGGACATGTACGTACATACGTACGTACGTGAGTGCATGCATAGCCAGTTTGATTCTCGGACTGTTGAAGTTTGAATAAAAATAATGTAAAGATATCATGTCAGGTGTTGTATGAGAAGGTGTCGGTTTTGCACAAGAAGGTAATCAACCTATCTAAGCTTACTATACAAACATTACAATAGTAATAAATGCAATTGTAACTTATAATACCGAGTGACAATCCAACATCTTCTTCTGACAGGACATCGTCACATTCTGAACAAGATCCAATTTTCCATGAATAGCCGGTGACAGGAGAATGGGGATCATAGAATCCATACCAGTGAGCTGCCAGATAGTCTAAGTGTGTCTGGAAAAGTGTAGTTGTGTGAATAATTAATTAAGTTTTTTGTCTTTACGTAAACAAATCCCGAATCGGTCTTCCTTAACAGTAAGACGCGCTAATAAATTTGTTTTACTTGTTACACTTTAATATAGACAAATCGACAAAAACATATGAAATGTTGTGCTCTTTGTCTTGTAAGCGTCTAGATTATTTTCTTTATGGGGTAAATATAGAAAACAGAAATTATTTTTGCACCGCCTTTAGCGTGGAGCTTATCATTATGATATAGCACACGCCACTATTTCTGTATAGTATATAGTTGGTGTATATTGTTATCTATAAAACATGAAAAAGGTTCGTCCGGAGCCTGACGTTTTGATCCAGTGACGTTGTATCATGATAGACTGTAACGACAGATCTAACAAAAAACATGAGTTACATGGTCGCCACACCTGGTAATCTTTGTCTTTGTTCATGCTGTCTCCATCATTCACGAAGCCACCATGAGGCGGTGATGCATCTACCAACACACCCCATGATACGGCAGCGGTCGAAAGCCCTGCTCCATTGTAAGCCTAAAAAAGGATTATTAAATTCCAGATTTTTGTAGACAAGGTTCACGATATTGTGGATCTACAGAAACAAATTGGATCAGTAGCCTATGACGGTTAAATACATAGTTGAATGGACCATCTTCATCGTACTTGTACATTAAGCCTTTGCTATACGAGGCTCCAAGAGGAGGATTAGGATAAACCATACATTTACTTCCAACTTTGCAGTAACAGATGATTCCGCTAATATCCATACTATAGTGGATATCATTAAGGAATTAGCACAGGTCATCAGATACGTTTTTAGGCAATGTTTACATACCTTGACCATCACATAGTAAATATGACCTTCGAGTAGTTCAAGGTCGTCATCATCTGATTGGACGCTTTCCTCTTGTTCAGTAGTCGTACATTCGTACACGTCTGAATGCCAAGGTTTGGAACCAACACACCATTCATACTCGACAATGCCTTCACATGACGAAAATATAGCAACAAAATTATTGTCTTTGCCGCACATATGGTGATGCTGACGCCAATACATTTTATTTAACTGTAATCTTGCAATGGCCAATGTCAAATATATAAAATTATGATCACACTGTCGCCGTAAAATGCATACAAGCAATAGCGATATTGAAAGATTTTATTTTCACTTAGCCTGGTCGGCTCTTTCTGGCAGTTTTTCATTTCTTGCCATCCACCTTGACACAGATGCAATGAAAGGTTGTATAGAAACATACCACTTTCTCCATCAGTGAACAGTCCAGTCCAAGATGCCGCTATGGACGAAGTTGAAGTCAGGAAGCGACCACCCAATTCTACGGATCTGTCAGACTTCAGTGGTGGAGTAACGTCAACCGTGATACCGTTAGAAACAGCTTCAGACGTGAAACCAACGTAGTCTGTGGCTGCAATAGAATTGTAAAATAACAATTTGGCGTGTTCCATAAAGTGAAAGATCAATACAACAACAACTATCTCCTTCAGTTCAGCAATAAAATTTGTATATCAAAGTCTTTCCCTCAGTTTAATGTTAGTTGTATCGTACGCAAACTTTAGTTACACGTATATTGTTCAACTTGCATAAGAAATTGTGGATGTATGAACACTGTACAATGACGATTGCATAATTATCAATACCTCTAACAGTAGCAAAGTATGTGAGACCTCCTTGAAGATACAGATCGTTAACCACAATCCAGTTCAGTATTCCAACGGATTGGTAATTCCGTACATCAATACAACCTGGACATGAGCCTAGAAAAGAACGAAAAATATAAATTTCCCTTCCTTAGTTGAGCAACAGCTATTTACTCTTTCTCTTGTTTTCTTCATAATACCTACGTCTAATTGTTATCAGTTGTTTTCGTAACATTGGCTGTCAGGCAAACATGCTCGAATATTCAAGACGGACAGATGATCATTACCTATAGCTATCTCGTACATCTTTATACCGGATCCGTGAGAACTTCGACTGTGTTCGTCAACATCATAGAATCCACTCCATCGAATATCAAGTTCAGATGTAGATGTCTGCAGAATGTAAAGGATAATACTGTCACACTTCTCTCATTAACTAGTAAAACAAGTTCAATTAATCATTTAATTTCAATAATTTATCAAGGAAAACTGTCAGTGCTTGTCAGTTTGATCATGTTATGCCAAAAGACGAGTTATTATGAACCAAATGAGAGTGTTTCTCCAAATCCACTGCTTAATGCCACGCAAAGTACACCTGGCGTGTGATTTATTGCAAACAAATTACCTGAAACCGTTGACCGTCTCTGGCGATCCTCACTGTACCGGTTGTCGGTGCAGTATGATCAGCAACGATGCCGTCAGAACAGGCTGTCACTTCCGGTAGGACAACTTCAAAGTTGCCACGATACGTCACTGTTTCATTGGCATGCATGCAGATGTAGTAACGCCAGCCGTGTTGTAGTTGAAGGCCATTGACATTTACGTACTGCGACTGTAAAGTTGGGAACGCAAATAGTTGTAAATAAATCTGGGATGTTTTAAGAGCAGGTCAAAAAAGAGTTGTCATCAAGACAATATAATAATTCAAACGTGGATGTTCCTCACCTGTGTCTTGCCGCAACGCATAACATCCGGCGAAGAACATTGGTACGAATCAAACTTGAGGTGTTGTACGGGTCTTTGGTATGCGTAGCGGTCCAGTGTTTGATCAGCGATGACTTTCCAGCTGAAATTTCCGTGCTTCAGACCCGGCCACAATGCAGACAGCTTGTGCTTTGAACGTGTATACTCAGCATCTGAAGTTTGTTGGTCTAAATAATCGGAGAGTTGAATATCCCTGTACAAATACGAAAGTGTTGGATTACGGATGTAGCTTTGCTTAAGTGTAATGATACCTATAAGTAAATGCACCCTGTAATCTTCGGACAATCAGTCTGTTTGAAGATTGGTCCATCTGAAGATTGTAAGATGCATGAAACTTAAGTGACAGATAATACCTCACAAAATAAAATATCAAAATGTCACCATGGTAGAAAGCAGATGTAGATGCTATGACAGAAAAAGTGTAAATAAATTATTATCAGAGGTAGATATTTCACAATACCTCACATCGTCATTTTCATCATCATACTCTCCTACAGTGTCGATAACAACGTTCTTAGTGATGTGACCAACCACACTGCAATCTTTTATCTCCTTGTGAACTGTAGAGCTGAGTCCAGCTTTGTTGTATCCACGTAATCCAAGTCGGAGACAATCGCTGAAGTCAAGTTCCGCCGACAGAGTGGTAGCATAATGTGGCTAAAAGGAAAAAAAGGCAGAAAATGAGAACCATTCGACGTAGAATATTCTAAGTGCACAGATATTCACAGAACAAGACATTCGGTCAAATATTCCCATTTATTATGGTCTTGAATGTGCATTAGTTTCTTAAATGTCTGAGAAATAGAGTGCTCAACTTGATCAGACTGGTAACCGTAAGTTATTTTCACTCCGAAACAATGATGTACCTTTCGCTAATGCGACAGTCTTGTGAAAAAAGACTTGCATGCTAAGACATAGGTGTAAGGGAGCCGTCATTATTTACGGCCGGGGGTAGGTGGAATATGAGGGGATCGCTCAGAAAATTGAAAACTTTAAAGGGGTGCTGAAAATGTGGAGAGGAAGAGGGGTAGTTAATCAAATTTTGTGCGAAATAAATTGAAATAGATCTCAGATTGCACCATTGCACACATCAATTTCCTCACAATTTTCGATGCGAGAGTGGTACAGCCCCGTCGTGCTCTCCCCTTGGGTTGTTCTTTACTAGTGAAAAAACAAATTGAAAACACCTCTCAGATTGCACCAGACTGCACCAGTGCACACATCAATTTCTCAAAGTTCTATCCTAGTGAAAACTCTGTCGTAATACCCATCCAAATGAAACAATACTATATGGTTCGATACTGGTTACGGCGTACATATCTATACATGTACTTTTATGTCAATTTGAATTTCATTTTGTTGGTTTCACCGTCTTCAACCGTCATGACATAACCGATGATAATCTAGCAGGGAACACCAGGATATCAAAGATCTTTACTATTGCTTTATCTATGAAAATTTTACAAATATATGTCTGGAATTTAACTTTTCTAAGTGGGGGGTCAGTCAAACTTTCTGAGTCACAGAGGAGGATTACTCAAATTCATCATGGTTGGCAGGGAGGGGGGGAGTTATTGAAATTTTTGGAGTTTCCGATGAAATTCCTCGGGCCCCCAGGCCGTAAATAATGATGGCTCCCCAATTTCTACTTTCGAAGAATTCGCTGAGTTATTCTACAAGACCAGTACATATAGAAAAACGTACTTGATTAGAGACGCTGGTTGCATTAATTCTTTGCCACGGCACCAACATGTTCCCGTGCTGTGTGTCTCCATCTGCTGTCAAGACATTTATACTCCATTCATAGTAGTCGATTGGATCTTCCTGGCTTTCTCCCACTAACTCTTCTTGCTTGAAAGGATGCCACGTGAAACTGAGAACCCGTGAGGCACTATCGGAATGATGAGAAATATTGTAAACATTATTCTAATATTATATCATATTGGAAAGGTACTAAGCAACGATATCATTTGAAACCAAACGTCATCGTATTGCTCACTGTATCAGATTGTTGTGCCGTGTAAACATAATATATGGGTTGACCTTACCTCTCATAGGTGACTTCTTCGATTCCAAATGCTACGGGATGATGCGGGGTTACCCAGAATCCACTACTCGTAATTGGTTCGAAACACCCGGCTGGATGACAAAACTGTACAATAGAACGATAATGCTTCCCAGGTCTTAGAGTAACATCCGTTACTTGAACGTTGTTGCCTGTGTACACGGGCTTGTATTCAATGACAAAGTCCCACACGCTGGCAGAGCTGCAAGGTCAAGGCGGACGTTATGGAGAAATGGCGTAAATATTGGTGGATACTCTCACAGAGCGGAAACACATAATTATCAGATTGACCTTTGTCATGTTATACCACACCAGGAGTTACCTTTGACTAAAATGACAATCCGGCTCTTTCAACATAACGTCACGTACATATACATGTCGGATCGTACCCATTTGGTTCAAATAAATTTTTATTTGAAGAATTAAGGTGGCTGAGATGAATATATATAGTGTGTTTGACTTACCTATTGAAACGTAATTCATTTTGCAAAGCCCATTTTATGTCGGTAATAAATCCTCGAATGTCATCAGGCAGAATCCAATGAGCATTTACAACAGTTGTCGATGCCTGGAAGTTGATATCATCTGAGCAGCCCTGCCGTCGATCGAAGTCATGGTGAATTCTACTCGAAATGCTAACAGTCGTGTTCTCTGAATCTGCATTTTGACACACATCAATAATGTGAATAGGAGATGGATTTGCAATGTTACACGTGCGTACTTCTTGCCTGCAGTTGGCGAGAGCTTTGCAAACCGGTCGTTAACATCAAACAACCACCAGTCGGCTGTAAGTAGTTGTATTTGGTAAATTTGTATCCCGCGGCCGATTAGTTAAAACTGCCAAAACCCCCGACAATATGACCCCCTATTTCTGTTCGATTCCAGCTTACATGTATGAAAATATTATGTAGCTTTAACATTTATTTATTAACGGCACACTCTGTTTCTTGTTGCCCATAAGCAAACTTAAGGAATAAACGTTACAAAGCTCGAGCATTTCAAAGGCTGGGGAAAGACTATTAAAGTATCTCATGGGATGGGAAAATATTGAAAAAAGAAATAAGTTAAACTAAAGTCTCGTACCCTTTCGAGAGTTACAGCTAACGGACCTTTCTGACTTACATCATGCAACAACAAATCGGTCATGTAAAAATCGACTTCATAAAAACTTCGCAATTCTATCTCCATAGCATGTTTTTGCCATTGAATCTTTAATAATTACTGACTGCATATCCCAGAATGTTGAACAATAACAAGAACTAATTGAATTTAGATAGAAAGAACAGTGCAGCAAAAATTACTGTGTAGAACTATGTGTAGACTATATTTACCATGGCCGCCACAAGATAGACCGTCATAGATGTGGACATCTGGCAGAGAATCTCCATTCGATAGCACCATAACACCGTCAGAACTGACAAATACAAAGCCAAGCTCAGTCTCCGCTTTGACAGTAACATAGTACATCTGTAATCAGTTGAACAGAAAGTCATAAAATTACAGTGATAATCTGTTAAAACATAGACACGTTGCAACTTGATATCAGTGAAAAATATTCACATAGCATGACGCTTCCTCACTTCAGATAAATTTCCCGTTCCGAAGTCCTCATAAGATACGGCTCGAGGTTTGATAAATGAGACTATTAAATTTTATTTTAGCATTCTTACATGATGACGCAAAGTAATGGCGCAACTTCATATCCACAGTACAAAACTGTCAAATACAAAACAGCATCGTGACTTGAAAAGTTATTCAATTTAGAGGTGTATTCGGTTAGGTGTATGTAACATTGTGTCTATGGACGTTGCACTGAAATAACTGTTCAGTGACAGTGTACTGACTTTGACAGGCGCTTGGATTAGAAAAGTTTTTTATGTGTATGACTCCTCTGAGATACTTTGAAATGACTCCGAGATGTGGGAGATACTTTCACAAGGTGGAGCAAAAATCTGTATGTTTTTTTTCCGTGAGCGTGTGTGTATTTTGTTATTGTTCGAGTGCAAAGATAGGCTGCTTGCGCTATTGCAGTACGCACTTGATTGGTGTTGAGTGTTAATCCGTTGAATGAATATCTCGATGCTGATGAACCAACGTCGGTGAAGTTGACGATGTCCTCCAAACCTGGTACGGTACCAAGAGCTATGCTGTAATCTATCTCCTGATACGGGTGTGAAAACCCTGTCCAGCGACAATGTAGATCTGTTGTACTCGTTTGGAAATCAATATCTTCGAGATCCTGGAACGTAAACGAGTCAATTGTATCACGCATGCGTGTCAGATCTTTATGTTAAGTAATAGCACATATACTAACTACTCGATTTGCAAATGAATGTCAGCAATCACCTTAAACAGTACCACCTCGAACAATACCATGAGTCATAAAAGACTTGCCTTGAATGAAACACCAACTTCGTCCGGTGGATCAATTTCATATACAACCCCTTTTCTCGGTAACAGAACAACGTGTCTATACGGAAGGGATGATGCAACCACGCTAAGGCCAGCTACATTGGTGACTTTGATTGAAATGTAATAGGTTTGTTCGCCGTGCAGATGCCAATCTAACATATCCGTTGGTACGGCCACGCAGCTGGTAGGGACTGTTACTTCACAAACGTCGCTCTCAAGTGTTGATAGAGGTACGTATGGCATGGTAGACGAATCACCAGGCGCTTCACCTACATGTATGAGTAAGTTAATTTGAGTGAGAGTAAGGCAACTTACATCAAATTTGTATACCACTGAATTTATTGATATATATATATATATATATATATATATATATATATATATATATATATATATATATAATGAATTCAATCTGGCAATATCAAGTATCACGTTGCACATTGTGTTCATTTCATGTCGTATTTGCAAAATTGTTTATACTGTAGAATATACCGATATACCTATATGGCAGTTATGTGAAGAAAATGCCGACAAATCTGAATAGTGATTTCAAATAAAGAGATGTTTTGTAAGTTCTTGTCATTTATCATCCTACCGACTGCAACTTGATAGTCCCCCAGGAGATCTAAATCATCGTCATCATAGAATGCGCCTTGGTTCCACATGGCAACGAGGTGACTGCGTCCGATATCATCTTCCTCTAAAGTGACTTTGATGTCACCATTGAATTCAGGGGGTGTAACCTCGACAACGATGGGACCTACAAACTGGTAAAATCAGCAAAGGAATCAAAGTTACTTTCAAATTTTAGAAAATGCTCATTTTAATTGTATTATTTCCTTTAAGCTTGATTCCAGCAAAGTTCTTGACATGTTTTTGCTCCAACTTTGACTTTCATCTATTTTTTTTAATTATTGTACATTGCATACGAATTCCTTTGATCAAATGTCCTACCCAACTTCAACTTTTAGAGTTTCACAACATTCTAGTTTAATGTATTTTTCATTTTAGCGATTTCTAATCTATTGAAACACAATCTTAAAGAACGATGGCTAAATAAATTGTCTTGAAAGAGTTTTACGTTATACCAGCCTTACTTTTTTCACATATTTTTTGAAAGGGTTTATGCACACCAAATACGTGGACCTGTCTGCATAGTCTTGGGAAAGAGTACTAACGTTGGGAATATCATTTCTATTTAAGTAATTACCGTGGCTTCCTCAATGCCAGCTTTATTGATTGCCTTTATTACAACGTAGAACTCAACACCTTCACCAAGGTTAGGATGGTACGTCAGAAACGCAGGATGTGACTTGGTGGATGTAAATGGCAGAATATCAGGAATCAACCCTGAGGGCGCACTACTCAAGCCGATTTCGTAGTCGCAGATACCACTCTCTTCATCTTTGCCTTTCCATGCCAGAGATAGCTGAAATGATTGATACTCGGTTGAAAATGACTTCGGAACAATAGCATGAGAAAACGTTCAATAAAATTGTAGTCTCAAAAATTTTCTAATAATTGCTCCAAAATCACATCTAACCCAACATTGGCGCTAAAAGACGTTGTAATGTGACGGTTTCAAATTCTTCAAATAGCGGTACACGATTTCCAACTATGGTACACTACGTAAAGTTGCCGATCTGTGAGTGCCGCTGAACATATTTTAATTTTTTTGTACAAACTTACGTGATTTTCTTTTCTCAGGAACAGCTGACGGGGTAAACTTCCAATGTCGTCACATTCTTCATCAGTCAATGTTGTAACAGGTTGTACTTCAGAACTTCGAAACAGGGACACGTCTACCGCTAAACGAGACGAATTCCTTCAGTAAGACAAATGAAAAGTTTTAATACTTTCTTGTTGTACAATTAAAACAGACAAATAGCTGGGATTTTGAACATAGAAAACAACTTATTTAATGCCCTACAACTGTTCAATATTTAATTGTAGTGCTTGAAGTAGTGTTAATTTAAATCAGTTCCACTTACATGCATGCGTCTGATGCATTCCGTATTTCATGACTATTTATATTTTCATCGATAAGCCAAACTGTACCACTGCCATCATTCGCCAACCCTGGTCTTGTGTACACGTCATCAATAACAACGTCCGTGATGATTGGTTCGCTTACATCAACCGTGACACCGTCAGAACACACTGGATTGGACGGCTCCATGGCTCGGTTGTAGGCGATGACAGTGCAGTGATACCGACCAGGAAGGGGCGCTGTCCACTGAACTTGTGTCGACGTGGTAATTGATAGCTGGCAGAAAATACATTGCATGAGAAAATATTTTGTGATTTGGAACAACTTTTACATGACTTCACTCAATGTAAAATACCAAATAGGTACTGCTTTGGGGACGTCATCTTGATTAAAAAACTTAAGATGAACTCGGCGTGAATAGAATCTGTTATCTTTCATTTACGAGAATGTGCGCAGTAGTTTTCATGACAAATTATTGATGAAGAAAATTAGATGAGAGGCTACTAAAATTTAATATCATATTTTTATTTCCATAGTATATCTAATTAACTTTGCTTTCGTAACTTACAAACCAACAGAGAGGATTTTGAAATGTTGGGAGTCTGAAAAACACTAGATGTAAATACTGGGTCTGCAAAACTGGCAAAATGCGTTGGCAATACATCTTCAAGTTAATATCAGAGCATTATTGAAGTAATTATGTTTGCTGGTTCCTCATTTTCTGGAGCTAATGTTTTTTTTTCAGTTTCTTTTAAACAGGTATTTTGTGTATTATTTTCAAAAATTTACTAAAGGGCCATAGAATGATGATTTTTTTTCGCAAAATGAGAATTATGATTGACCTTCATGACAGATTTTACATATCTCGCATTTATCAACTTACCGGTGCTTGAATTGGAAATGCAATTTCGTTGTCAAGCAAGCAGTCAGTTCCAAAGTAGTACACATATAACATTATTCCACTTTCTCTATCAAAGAATCCGTCCCATGATGCAAATATCTCAGAGCTCTGTTGGAAGTCTACGTCCGGGTAGTCGGGCAAGCTGTCATGCACACTGCCCTCGTGTGGCGGGCTGTCGTCCACGGTAATCTTAACAGGTGTGGAGCAACATAACAATGCATTTGTATATTGAATTCTATTTTTATCACAAACCTATAGGCCATAACACTAAGTACCGATCGTAACTTAGGATCAATATCAAAATGCCAAGGTGTCCATGATTGAATTTGAGTATTTTAATTAAAGCCGGAATAAACTGAACTTTAACGCTTAAATTAAAGATCGAGCTTAGACGTTTTTCGTTACCACGTGCCTCATTCTGAGATCAAGTCGAACAAATATTGAATATAAGCTACGTATATCATACTACAATAATAACTGTGCTTGAATCTCATCATTATTATCTTTATGCAAAAGAATTTTGATCATTTTTGAAATTTTGAAATGTACGTTAGATGCATATGTTTTTCCAAATCTGTGGTATAAGTAGAAATCAAACCACCAGACTAGACGATATTCCTGTAAGCAAACACTGATTACTCTTAAATACCTGAAACTGCCGAGTCGTCTGCAACATCGCGTTATTGGTCACAGTCACCGAAAACACGTAATCGTAGTCGTGAATTCCGATCGGTATTGGCATCAGTTCTTTGTTCATTTCGATGGTGAAATTTCTGTAGTAACACTCTCCCAGTGGAATGCATGTACATTCAGGAGGGTTGCAAGCGTTTGGTACCTACCAAATTATTATATAAATTTGATCACATGTTAATTTAGTAAACTGATCACGGAATTATGTAATGGCTGGTTCTCAGCGTAGGTTGTTTTAGGGCCCGCAGAGTCGTTGCTAGGATACAAGGAAATGGAAGAAATGAACAGAACTATATGCGACGTTACTTTCAGAAATAAGAACAGTGTTTGGTATTTTCTTGAAAGAAACATGTTAATCGATGTGAAAGGACAAGGGTGCCCCATTTGTTGTAATCTTGAAAAAAGATGAAAAAGTGGTCATCGGATATTACGTGAACACTATTTAAATTGAAATAGTATTGTTTTTCGTGACATCTTTAAATGATGCGGTCTCAACTTGACCTTGCACTGATGTGCAGATTTCGCAAAATTAATACGAGACATCTAGTCGCATTTTGATTAATGTTTGCACTCCAATAGCTTTCTAAATTTGTAAGTGTCGAAGATTGGGGTTCGTCAGTAGCACTCATTTGATCTGATCATAAGCTATAATTGGTTGTATGCACATGTTCCGAAAGTTTTGGGCATACAGGGCAACCACAGACTAGAGCTGCGTGTCTTTCCTCTCAGACGCCCTAGAACAGTATCAATCAGTACATGCAGTACGAGCGTAGCACGTCTTCATAGCTCTTTCGTAAAAACTCGGGAGCTGTCGTTAGATGTCGGATTTTTTAACATCGCCTCATTAGCGTAAGTTCATGATCAAATTTTAAGTGTTGGAAACATAAAAATCAGATGACCTAAAAATTTTACAAATCAGACGATACCGCTTTAAGAATATAAGTGCAATGGACCAACATCTGATCTCACAAATAACAAATTTTCGCCCGCGGTACGTCGAATTTATATTTGGCCCTGTCATACATTGCATGGGGAGAACAATGTGAACTCGTGCCTCGCAGTGAGAATGTATCGAGCACAGCGAAGTTTTCCTTAAAATTGACCCCTGCCAATACTTACAGGTGACCTGACAACAGGTAGGCTGCCTTCTCCGTGTACCAAGGTTTTATTCTCCATGTCGAATAATTTCCAGTGGACTACAAAGAGACCACTATGATCATCAAAGGCATCGAACACCACGCTGTAAAAAACAGCGAAAAAAGTAGTATTTCAATCGTATTTTTCTCCTCAATTCATCATTGCTAATACTCAAGGCAAACGCCAACACCATTCTTCAGCTGCATTTCAGTTTCTCAGAATTTATCTAAAATATTATTTCATACACAATTCTTACGTCATTTCATACAGATCTTCTGAATTGTGAACTGCGAGGTAGTCAACTCCATTTCGAGTTAGATACATCTCACCAATTTCAGGCGGGGTAGAATCTGAGTGAACTGTGACGTTATCCTCGATGACGTTCTCCATGGCATCTTGACCTTTTACCCAGATCCTGATAGTATCACCATCTTGATGAGAAATGTCTACTTCTACTTCTTCTGGCTAAAGTGGATCAGTTGAATAATTGCATTATTTTACTATGTGATATTTCCTTGAATATCACATCGCGTGATATTCGTTTGTGATCATATTGTAATGTTTTGAGAGATATTAAACGACAGTGAAATAGGAAAAATCACATAAAACTATTGGCTAGTCTAGAAAGAAACAACCCGGTAATAGACAGTGCAATGCAAATATACTATGTTATGGTGCAACTTACTTCCACATCATTTACGGAAGACCATGTTGTTGCGCCTGTCAGTGTTTCCCCTCCCTGTTGGTCAACTCCAAACGCAACCTCAAATTTGATCATGCCATGGGCGTTTGGTATGGCTTCACGTGACCTAGTGTACGGCGGTTGACCCGTCAACTCGTCATATGCAGGCAAAACATTGAGGGAGTAATCGTCAATTCCGTGAAGTAAGCCAATATTCTTGTGGAACTCGTTGGCGAAGTGGCGAGCCCATTTAACTTGAATCTACAAGGGTAAGACATCAACCATCTCAAAATATATATTATATCAAAAAAACCCAAAAAAATATAAAATTCTCGAAACAAAACCATCACGCCAGGTGTTGGTTTTGCAGATCGACCAAGTAAGACGATACTCCAGTGTAGTACCCTCTTCAATAATCT
This sequence comes from Ptychodera flava, assembly GCA_001465055.1. NCBI lineage: Eukaryota > Metazoa > Hemichordata > Enteropneusta > Ptychoderidae > Ptychodera > Ptychodera flava. Next base: position 15,027 of record LD384014.1, on the reverse strand, counting down.
GCGAAAATGGATGAACTCACGTATTCACTGTTCAGAAAGGCAATGCGATCATAATAAAGGTGGTACGCGTCTCGAAATTCTAAACTTAAACTTTCTCTCAAACTTTCATTAATGAAGCGTTCAACCATTCGTTTATGGTAGAGTTGCACATTGCCGACACAGTTTTTTTTTCAAAGGAATATTTCTTATCTAAGATGACAAGGAAACGCCCTTATACTATATATTTTCAGAAAGCAGAGATTCAGTAAGCAAGCAATAGTTTACTCGAAAGATGATGGGGTGTATATTTTGGTTAAAAACCTCAATTTTGATATTAATAATAGACATTAATTTCAGTCAAAAACATGAGACGATTTCAGATTTAATATTTTATTTAAAAGAAGAGTATGTGTTGAGAAAAACGACTATGTTACCCTTGGATTAGCGTTGGTTATCCACGTGTAGCTGGTGTTCTGAGCTGCCGATTCCACTCTCATAGGATAGTGACCAGTGTTGTCAATGTGAGGTGCGTTCACGTTGTCAAACATAAGGTATCTCATCGCATTATCGTGGTTTCCTGCCTTGTCTGTCACAGTCAGGAGAACACAGTAAACACCTGAAAATGATATAAATATCTTTAATTACATTAGCTTACAATTACTGTCGGATATGTATGATCTTTACATCACTTGCTTTGACAATCGTAAAGTACAACACTTCTGTAACACTGCAAGTGTTTTACTACTTACCAATGTTAGAGAGCGTAACGGAACAATTTGATGTCGGTGCATACACATCACATTTCTCGGCCTTGGCTCTGTCCTCTGAACATTTCAAGAAACCGTTGTTTGACTGCGATGGCAGGACATTAATATCGTAGTGGTCGACATAAGACTCGTCATCCACCCATCCAGACCAAGAGATACTTACATTTGCCTTGAAAATGAAAATGGACGTTTGTGAGGGGAAAACTAGATCTCGCTGTCATTTGTGTTGGAATGGAATGGAAATACAGATACAAATTTAAATTCAGCGTTGCATGTTGTTGACAAGGTATCATGGCCACTAGTTATTGACACATTTGTTATCTTATTCTCAAAAGTACATTACTTCGTTGACATCTGTTTATTGCTTTTAAGTGTACACCTATTAGGCTTGTGAAACAGTTTGGGATTTGATTTCAACCCATATATTGCTTTGCCAGAGGTCACTCTTGCCGCGATTAATCTCTCGGGGTCATCCCAGAATTGATATTCTTGCATACTTTCACGAAATACTCGTGTCTATTTTATCACGGTGGTAGTCTTTTCTTGACAACGCATTGTCTCCTAGAAGATCATTGCAGGGGTTCTTTTTCAGATATAATTGTTACACGTGTATATCTAACTTTACCTCTTTGGTAAATGGCAGGCCTCTGTCCAGGAGATTATCAATACAAGAGGTTTTTAACACACAGTGGTACGGAGCTTTGAAATCAAAGGTAAAAGTAACTGAGGTTGTCAGCGTACGACCTTGGTAATATTCATATTTCAGCTTGTCTATTTCCGGGTATCCTGACGTTTTTATGAAACCACCATTTGTAATAGTTGTGTCTATTTGAAGTCTGAAAGACGAACAGGCATCGAATCAGGTGATGCAAAATAAAATAATAGAAGGAAAATGAACGACCGAGGCAAATTGAGTCATATGACCGAGAAAGACGAATACGTTTAATTATCGAGATTGACATTCACAAGAACAAGAAGTTGAAGGTTTTGGTGAATGAATCAATTGTACTGATGGAATAAAAGTATTAAAAAAAATCACCAGTATTTTATCGCACGGCACTTTTTCACGGAAAATCCCTCCCAAATATCAACCTAGCTTTTATGGTAAGGCTCGATTACAATAGACAAACGCTTTTGATTGCAAGTACTTACACGTCTTCATTCTGAAAGACGTAACGTACATCCTCATTGGCCAGGCAGTCGACTGGGGTACCAACTGATGGGTTACTTGATGAAAAGCCCTGTAGTGAGGGGCAATATCTTTGTATCGGTGTTGTAGTATTACTACCTGAGCAAACAAAAACATTAATCGAATGTTAGCGGGAAGGTACATGCACCTTCATAAAATGATTATAAACTTGAGCTGGAAGTGCCATTTTGGGTATAAACAAATGCGGGGTTTTATAATTAGTATCCTTTTTAAACTACTTACTGATGGGGGAGGTAATATGTAGACACAAAGAAAAAATCACCTTTAGACCGAATCTGGAATCGAACCCATGATCCTGTCACTCCAACCTTGAAATCCTTAACATAATCAGGTCTTGAGGGAAAATTGTCTGCGCCCTTAAAGAATGTTTTCCACTCTATTTCAATGTAATTTATCCCTCGGTCATTTACGTAAACAGTTTGTTGCTGTGACGTCACACACTCAGCTTCTTTCCAGTCAATTTTCGTTCCATTGACCAACCGTATCACTTTGGCCCAGCAGTCTAGAGGCTCTGCGTCATTATCAACTGCAAAGACAGCATGCTCATTATTAGAACGATGTAAGTGAAAAGGGAAATGTACATCATCAAACTACACGAATGACTTGTGAGTGTTCTAAACTATTGATGTAAAAAAGCCAATTAGGAATAAATGGACGATGGAAGGTCTTGTGTGAAAATATGTAACTGAATCTTTTACGATTCTATAATCGAATTGGAAGAAATAACAGTTTCCTTCAGGTCTCTAGATTATTTTCCTGAAGCCGGGCTAGGTGTATATGCTTTTAAATGAGAAGTAATTGACAGGCAGTTAAAAGATGTAGTAATTGAAAAGTGAATGCTAAGTTACTTAGTAAGTTGAACAGAAAGTGTGAGAAACGAAAAGAAGAAAAGTCCTTACAACCATATGGGGGACTAATATTTGAGTATTTTAATTTCACATCGATCATATGTTTTGGTATCTTTACATGTGTGGCGAAACTTTTGACACAATGATCTGACAAAAGATCTGCAACAGTTACTGTGCTCTGAGTGATTTCATGTAGTAATCATCAATGATAATGCCTTGCACCGTAAAATAAGTGTTTGTACTCTATTTGGCTAACGAATATCACAGGTTGTCGTAAACAACGGTATGACTTTGTTGTTGTCCGAAATGAGAGTGTCATGAAAACAATTCAGAACTATTTACGGCTATCATGAGGTATTTCCGAAAAAGTCAAATGGACAAAGGAAGAAGCGGTGATTTGAAACTGTTTGTCGATTTTGTCTGACTTATTTATCTTTAAAGACAGAAAAATGACAATTAATATCGATACATTAAATTGCACAACGTAAACTTACTTGTAAGACAACCTTCACCCGAAAATCCCGTGGTACAGGAGCATGTACTTGGAGGACCGTTCGGATGACAAGTTCCAGGGTAACAGAGTGTGCTTCTTGAGATCCAAGAGCATCGAGCTAATTGTGAAAATGTTAGATACATGAAGATGTTCAATACGTCTAGAGAGGCTGAGTACATTTCGATGGACGTGCTCAATGTTGTAGTGCCGCAATTTAACTAACGTTCAGTAGAAAACGCAAATTATACGAATTAGAGGCATTTTGTTTGTTCGTAGGCGATACAGCAAGCAACATTTCAAAGTATACAATATAACGTTAGAATTTCACGTCAACATGCAATCTGGAAATATATATTGCTCTAACTTGAACCAAATTTAATCAAGAGTTTGCACCTATTGATCGATAACTACATGTGCGTTAAAGTTTAAATCGCTAGAAAGGCTAATAGTGATTAGCGAGTTTTATGTGTTGTTTGGTTCTTTGTTTGAATAAAAACGTCATTTTATTTCCCGGATGAAGAAGTTTTTTTAACCACAGTAAGACTTTCACGTTTTAGGAAGCGCAGTATCAAAACTGATCCGAATTCCTATTTTACGTACAACTGCAGAAGAAAAATATGTCTCTTACTAATAAAAAAGAACGCTTAAATTTCAACGCAAGGTAGGAAACCTCTAGTTTGTTTGGTAGTTTTAATGTTATCTTGCCATACCAACACTGACATGAAATTTTCTGTATACTTTAGACTGCGATGGGTACTGCTATAGGCCTAGTCTCCTGCTAAGTAAACGAAGCATAACGCACCTTAGAACATGACATAGATTATTAAGGAGCCTATTGTCTCACAACGTCATCACAGTTGTTTTGCGATTTACAAATGATCAAATTCACTCTGTGTACGAAAATTCATAAAACTAGTACGCTCGTGTACTTACAATGTTATATAAGGCCAAGCACATTTCTCTTTCTCATGGTACACAAACGCACGTATTAGGTACCTAGTACGTCTATGACATTGTCATTGGTACTAAAGAGTGGTTATGAAAGAGTACGGGTAACAACTAACCAAGTCGGCTACGTTCATATGTACAAGAGAGTAATCGCCGTTTCAACCAAGTTACATGTCATCATTTATCAAATAAATGAATAGATAAATAATGCGAAAATGAATGAATGAATGAATGAATGAATGAATGAATGAATGAATGAATGAATGAATGAATGAATGAATGAATGAATGAATGAATGAATGAATGAATGAATGAATGAATGACTCAATCAATGAATCAATGAATCAATGAATGAATTGCACGTTGTAAATGAACGTTATTCACCGCCAGACTCAAACTCTAAAGGTCCCTGGAATAGTTAAAGCCCAACTAGCTGCAAATAGTATGCATTATTTTCATGATTTTATTTTCAAACCAAAGTTGGTTGAAGTAAGTGTGATAACTCAGAGACATGTATAGAAGTACCGCTGCTCGCTGATTTGGGTCCATACAATGTACCCACGCGTTTTAACACGTTTAAATAATAAAATGGCGCCCACTGAAAAGTACACTGGCAAAAAATGCAGTATTTCTTGCATATATTGTGATCATAAAGTCATTGTGATCAAATAGTCAACAGGAACTCTTCTAAGTTCGTTTAACAGTACAAAATCGCAACTTCTTTGTGTGTACAATGACATAGGCATGGCATTATTAACCACACTTCCATTAACGGCTTAACAGATAATGCTCTGGGAATACTTACCCTGACACTTGCCGTTTGTAACTGTTGTAGGGTTCTGTGACTGATGTCGTGACAGTAGGGCATACGCCTGCATACCTGGGCCATAGTCATGCCTGCATCCTAAACACCTCTGGTCATGCGGGGAATTACAACGTATCTGACCAGTTGCACAATTGGGTATGTCTCCACATTGTTCTACCATATAGGAAAAATTAGAGCGAACATCATAAATCACAATGACGTGTTTGTCTTGCAGTAGTGTACATTTACGAGATGGCATTTAAATGGATGTTAAACCTTATTGGGCGAAACATTAAGTATAACCATATGTGTAAACAACCATCAAATTCGAAAATCTCTATATACATGTATTGTTTTCTAAATATATAATCACGACCAAATTATTGGCCAGGTCTTAAGTTTGTATATTGCAACTCTATCATACTATATACCGACAAGGAACGCTTTGCTCATGATTCCACCAGAGTCTCGGACCGATTATAATGTGTGGTATCTAACACTGTCTTCGCTTGTTCGGTCGTAATGCAACTCGTGAGTATAAGCACGGTCCCTTCACCGTGGTATAAGGCGGCATCATAAGAGTCGAACATATGCCCATGGCCGTATTTTTAAAGAGCTTAATTGAGACACATATTTATTTTGCCAAATTTTTATGGGACTATGTTTTTCTATTCTTCCGCTGAACTGTGCGCATTGTGTTTTGGACTGTCGGCGGAAGTCCTCGTATCAAGCATCTGTACGACCATAACATGTCATGCCCTTGCGGTAACACAGGGTTAATGTCACGATATTTACAGACGTTTAGTGGTTTCATGGTATCCGTTTATCCCAAGTGGTGAAAAGTGTACGCGGAAATTACAGTAAGTTTGAAATCACTTTGATAAAGTTGCATTCATGCCAGTATACAACTAAGTTAAACATGACTATGCAGGAGAACATTACGTCACGTGGAAGATCGGCTCGCGATCGGCACATTATATTGGCAACGTAATATAATTACACTTAACTGATCGTTTTTTGTGTGTTTCGACAATTTCCGTATTCACAACAAGTAAATCGTTGGATCATCATTGATCTGCAGAGGCGGAACAGGGGAGTCCTGTTCCAGCCTGGCCGGCGGCGGCTAGCGCTATCAATAGCATCGTACGACTGGGAGTGCGGAGCCCAAAATACAATTTTTGGCACTATTTAATACTGGAGTAGCAACGAAATTTTGAGGTAAATATTGCTGCAGCGCTTACTAAATAATAGAGTTAAAATAAGATGAATTTTCACGTTTTTGAATCCCATAGGTCTCACAATGTCCAACTGCATATATTTCTGTATAAGGACTAGACCTGGTTCAAGTCGGTGATTAAAACAATAATTTGCATTTTTTTCTTTCATCTCTTCTTTTTTTACACAAAGCTTTTTGAAATTTAGGAGCCCAGGTCAGGTTTTACTGGCAATCGAATGCCTTACCCCCTTTGAGTATGCGCAGCAGTGAATTGGTTTCTGCCAGATTCCAGGGGAAACGTCCCTGTTCACTCTATTCATACGTTTCATATGAAAACAGAACATAAGTCATCGCATATTCACCCCACTCCCATGTTTACAAATCATAGACCTGAACCATGTCAAAGTGTCGGAAAAGCTAAGCTCGTTCCGTCCCGACACTTTGATCAACTAACCCCGATTTCTAGCCCCCACTGTGCCGCGAAAGTTTACCCGACACAACATCAAGCAAGTGAAACCAACACACAATTTTTAGGGTTATGGTTAGTAAATCGTGTGCAAGGTCTCTGTTTGGGAGGTGGGGTACTTGTAGGCCAAGTGATTGTCTTTCACTTCCGCAACGACTTTTGTTGCTCGCTTGTGACAAACACTTCGAAATAGACGTAACTGATAACTTGTCTATTGCGTATTTATATTTGTAAAAGCAAGGTTAAATTCCAAACGAAGAATACTTTAACGAAAATCCATTTATTTTGCAAAATAATTTTGAGATTTATCAAATTCTGCATGTTTTGGTTGTGGATTCGGTATGTCTGAATATTACGCTCTTCTGTATTGAATTCGTCAGGTTCAACCTTCAAGACAAGTGTTGAATTGCAAAATACAATTTAAAACAATAAAATAAACATCTTACAGAAAAAAATCCACTACAGGCACATATACACGAGATTATGGTAAAAACCTTGTGATACAGCACGAGAAGGGAGGCAATTGCTATATGGAGCGAATTGTACCAAAATTGGGAGTATATCCGCCGTATGGGTTTATTACTATTGTGTTATATCAATATTTCATTCATGGCGCTAGAAGCTGTTTCCCCCGTCGTATTATCGCGAAAGACAGAATATAGCTAGATCAAAGACTGAGTGATCGTTGTCGAACAGAAACTCGGCGTTTGGGGCTAGAGCATTGAAGTTTACATATCACGCGTAGTCTAAGTTTTGCCCGTTGAAGCAACTTTTCCTGGAACTCATGGATCAAGGGACGCACACACAAAAAAAGTCGTATGCCATGTTGCATTTTTTGGTTCACGTGACTGAAGAATGTCCCGGGAGCATATGACCACGGCCCCTTTTGATTTAGGTTCAGGTTCATGTAAGGTTAAGGTCCCAGGATTGTATACCACTAAGAGACACCATAATAATTGCTTAATTTCTCGCATAATGTATTAAAATGTTATGCAATAGTTCTACTCCGGAAAAAAGAAGACGCGATAAGTTCTACAGACTCAGCACGCCAAAAGATCACATGATGGTGGTACAAACAAACCCATGTGTACAAACTGGTATGGAAATACACATACATATGCGCTATTCCGCACATGGGTTTGTTTGTTCATTGGATTCGGTTACAATTCCGGATTTAACCTATTCATGTGGATTTAAATCCGTGTTTACAGTGTACATTTCAGCAATTACAACAACAGGGTAACACGTGAGGTGTAATAATTCTGAATGTGTTTGCTTACTCAGTAATCATGGAAATCATAACATTCCTAATTCAATTTTTCTGACCAATGCTTCAGTTCACCGAGATAGGCTATCATGTACTCATTATTGGACCGAGCACCTGTAGCTTTCAGCAGTCCTGCCTTGTTATAGATGAGAGGTTTCCTGAACGGTGGCAATTTGTGTAATAGATGTAAAAAACAACTTATAACACTTCTCTTTCTACGATGCAGCATCAACACAAATCTTTTAAGGGTAAACATGTTTTGAGTTATACTAATAACAACAATAAACATACGGCAATTCGCTCCATTGGCGTCACAGTACACCTCGCAGGTTCCCATGTAGTAATAATAACGAATTTCATAGTGTTGGCGTCCCACTGACCGGTAAGATGATCTAGTCAAAAGAAAACAAAATAAATTAACGTCAATGAGCCGGTTCAGGAAAAGGAAGGAAAAGTTTCGGGGTCATAATATTGCGCAAGCTGTTTCTTCACGTATGAAAATAGAGACAGTAAGTGTGCTAACGTACACGAATGAAAACGGAAGTGAAGGCCTCTGTAGTCATAGCCTGCTTGCTCAAAGATTGCTATAGCTTCTGAAAACATAAAGATTCTATGCTTATGACTATTGTAACAAGTTTTTGATTTCGAATCGTGCAAAAAGAAAATCTAGTCAACAACTCACCTGTATGCAGTGCATCTACCCCAACTCCACAACTTACATTTTGTGTCGTACTTGTACGTTGTCCGGGAAGTGTAATATTTCCAGGAGGATGTATAGGTGATACCTTTTAGCTGACATTGCCTAGGAAAATGAAACAATACCAAACGTTGACCTTTTGGTCGAATGATCGCTGACTCTATTTACGTTCATAAAATGTTTGAAATTCTGTTTCATCTCTGACAGTCACATAATCATTCAGTAAAAAATAGTGGCGTTAGCGATAACTTTACAATCTGATAGACTACTTAAAATAATGTCGGTACATTTTTACGTTTTATTTTTTTTTATATGATAGATATATTCCGGAATTTTCTTGAACTTTGTATTGTAAACTTAAACTTCGAAAACGGATTTTGACAGAAAAGCGATTGTCATTAACGATTAAATCATATATATATATATATATATATATATATATATATATATATATATATATATATATATATATATATATATATATATATATATAAGTCTAGCCTTTTAAACAAGCGTTCAGAGTTAGTCTCCAAGTGCCGACACGAAAACAAATTTTACTTGTCAAATTTCAATCCAACCAACAACACCAAATGGTTTGATCCAACCTGATACTTATATGTAAGTACCTGAAGCAAATTTCACACAATAAAATCTACCTATCTGACGATCGCGTGTATGCATGAAACTCGAGTAATAGATACCAAACATACTTGATGTGTTCTCATATTTATTGTATATATAAATATATATATATATATATATATATATATATATATATATATATATATATATATATAAATAAATGAAAAAATGAGAGCAACTCACTGTGTTGCATTGACTTCGGATGGGACACACAAAAAGATAAACAGAGATGTGGTGATAAAAGAAACGGTCTTCATGTTGTGTGTCAAAAAGAAGATGCCTTGACACAACCTATACGATCAGCTCATAAGTTATACCAATGGAGAAAAAAGAAGGATTAGAAATAAGTCATTGTCTAAGACAGTGTCGGGTTTTTCATTATCTACAATAAACTGATGGGCGTAGGACGTGCTCATAATAACAAACATTGTGCATAACATTTAACGGGACAGTCATTTTGCAAATTTTAAAGGATTGAGCTCAGGTAAGTATGTTTTTGAAATAAGAAAGTACGGTACTCTCGGTGAGAAATGCAACATGTTGGCACTACGGTCAATGGGTGTTTGCACCTTTTTCTCGCTGAATCTCATGATGATTCATAAAACATTACAATCGCATATTCGGTGTTTTACTTACAAGAAGATGATTAATGCAGTGTAACTGGTAGCGACTCGGAGTACGATTACATGAAAATCGAAATTTGAAAGTAGACGGGAGTAAATGTATGCCTTTGACAATACGACGTGTAGATGCACTATTTAGATGTTACCAGGCGCCCTTTTCTTTGGACAAAACACACAATTCAGGTTCCGTCTTCTACCTGTATTTTATTGTACCTGTATTCTATTGTATCGCTTGTCAAGCAAGACGTTGATTCGTCTCTTTTTATGATAGGAGGGGTATCTTAACTCTTATAACATCTACTGTAAATTCATGATATCATATGCCACATAACCCCACATAGCACACAAGTCGTGAGGAAAGATAACATAATCAGTCGACACTTCATCAATTGTTATTAACATCAAAAGTAATCGTTAAACACCGCAAATCATGGTCACGCCTTGACGAAACATCAAATACTGCTAACAAGATCTTTTGATTCGTTGTTCGTCTTCTAAGGAGTGTGACATAAAGGTTTGAAATCTTAGAACTTTGTTAAACGCTAGGAATTGAATAGCCAATCTACCTTACCTTCAATGAGCCGTCTTCGTGCTTCGTGACAAATTTAGCGAAAGAAAATGTTTTCACCCTTTTAAAAGTGTGTCCGCAATAAATCTATTTTGACTGCGATACCTGATTGGCTTAAACGTATCGGTCTGCAGGAGCTACTACTTTTGAGATAGGGAAACATGTTACTTCAGATAAAGACACCTTTGGTGTCGACTAGTTATTTTCAAACTGTAAATCTTACTTCTTCGTGAACATTATTAAACGGTTTATACATTAATTAGAACGGTGATATTCTAAAATCATTTTAAAGCACCCTCCTTTGTGGTATATGTTGACTCGGTAAAGTCAAATGAAATTCTCGATGATGTTGTTTGTACTACGAACCACGGTCATTTTAACATAGTAAACACGCCACATTGACTTATTATGAAGGGCAGGTTCATTTTCCGGTTTCGAACGTACTTAAGCTTGGTGCTTGCCCTGAAAAGCATGATGGGAACGACGGCAGACAGAACTATACCTATAGTCTCTTAGACTGTTCTCATCAAAGTACGTAAACTTGGTCAAAACCTGCAAATTTTCTCCACGGTATAAATACAAGGTTAGCAAAGAGGTTCGTCGGTCGAACATGAATTTTTAGTGTTAACGAGTTGCCGATTGAATTTTTCGGCGAGTTTGCCAACTTTAAAAAGTTTTCTTGAACAAATTTTAAAAGAAACATTTTTTCATTTTGTATGAATACAAAACCGATATTTTTCTTCCATGTAACATAAAAAATATTGTGTGCACTTATACAGTGTATTATTATCCAGCCTGTTTTAAATGAGGATCGTCTACAGCTTATGTTGAAAACATCGAAGTCCGAAAATGAAAATATTAGCAATATCACCAGCTTCAGTTTTACACTCACATGAGAGTATACCGCCGTGAAGAAATTTCTGCCCTGGCTAGCTGATTATATCTTCAATAAATTAGCATATCAACTGGTTATGTTTCAAAAAACCAGCATATCGACGGATTAGCTGGTGACGTAGGAATTTTCAGTGAGGGTTTCTCGACCGATTGGAGGAGAACTCCGAGAAGGTGTTTGTTGACAAGGATTAGCGCATGATTAACGTATCGTCCGATATCAATAAAATTTGTTTGTTTGTTTGTTTGAAAAAAATCAACCGTCTTAAACTCTTGTTAAAACGTGCTCGATCGCACTGCTTCTATGTCTTGTCACGTCTCCCTATTACATAACCGCAGTCAAAAGAGTCAATCATATTTCTAGGTGATCTGGTTTCGAAATGTTCCGGCCTTCCAGAACGAAGTCGCTGCGGTACAGAGACGTACCTTCACAGTCAATTTTAACAGTTCGTGTACACTCTAAAATAGGAGACATTTGCTGAAGTCATGACCTTTTGTATTGGCCAATGGCAGAAGGGAATTTTTCATGAATATTTAAATTTGTAAATGCGGAAGTGAACGTACGATTTTGCGGGAACGAACCCATTGGCAACTTTCGGCGGGTTTTTTAACCGCATTTGACAGATATTCGGTGTCTTTCGAATGAAAATATCTCCAAAATGGTCTACACTTTAAAATGGCAGCTTTGGAGGGTGGTACGTGAGAGATTTTTCTCGTTACATCATTTTGAAGTTAGTCATTGAAACACGCAAATCGCCATCACACTTTCCCGCGATTTTAATGTTGACAGTTGACTAATTTTTGCGGGCGTTTTACGATCGTAGTTCTTGCTTACTTAGTTATTTCTTATATCATTCGTAGGGGCAGAAAACCAGCTTTCTAATAATGCCTTACACTTGGGTCCCACGAATAGGTGCGCGGTTTTGAAAACGGGAAGCATTGTTGATCGCAGGTCGCCTGACTAGTATTGCAGCCGTAAGCCCTGCGTACAGGTCTGTTTTCCCGGCGTTATATCGAACTGTGGACGAAGACCTGAAATGACTGGCCATCCGATGGTTACATCAATTGTGCGTCCTCAGCTAAAAACGTCTAGAAGACCATATGAAAGTGTCTTCCGTCCATGGCATGAACTTTACGATGTTTAAGTTCCATGATTCTGTTGCTGCGACTCTGTTGTTTTCCTCGATAGGCGGAAGCGAGCAGTCGCGATATGCGCATGTGTCAGACCACAGACGTACGTCTCAACGTTGGCGGCGGTGTTCCGCATGACGTTATCGACACGGTGATTGGTTCATTTTAGTCACATGGGCGTTTATGGGATATATTTTGAACGTCTCCTATTTTAGAGTGTACACGAACTGTTAAATGGCGTTCTGGTTACAATTAAAATGATCGACACTGTCTGCTGTCACATTATCAAGATTGGCCAATCAGAGTATGTAATTAGCGCAATTTTTTATGAAATAGTGCGATTTGTGATTTTTTGAAAGTTTCCCATGACATCAAAACTGCGCCACTGAATTTCATCCGATCATCGCGACTTCAGATTTACAAGCGAAAAAAATGATTAAAAGATAACTTTTTTTCACAATGCACTCGTGAAAATTATGCAACGAATATAGATCGCGTGAAAAGAGTACGCTTAGCCAACAGAGGAAGTCCATCAAATGTTTCAAGGCTATCGCAACAAGACAGTTAAAGTACTTCAGGTCAATAAAACGGTCGTATTTTTCGTACATCGTGCCAATGGAAGACTGTCAGTGGAATCTGTTATCGGACATTGCCGTCTCAGCTGACCAATTCGTCACGAAAACTCTCAAAACAACCATGAAAAAATATTTTAGCCGACAAACATTGATGCGAGGTTAGTTGATTTTAGTGCGAAAATGAATTGATAGGACCTGGTCCAAATTTTGTGGCCCATATATTTCCCGGAGAACTGACCCTTTTGAGAGGTTGTCGGACAAGTGTGTCGCAGGTATCAAAGAGAATGTCGGATAGGCGGTCGAAGAGAACGTCGCGTCATACCATTGACAAAGGTATCGCGGGTGTCGAAGAGAACATCCGATCGGATATGTGTGTCACGGGTATCGATCGACCAGACGGCTTTCTGGTGGTCGACCTAGCAAAAAAATCCCAGACAGGCAGTTTGGGGAAAGCATCATCGGAATTAAGAAAGTCAGCGTATGTCTCGTCGTACTTAGCTGCGTTAGATTATTATTTATCACAGACTTTCTTGATGTTTGTGGTTTTCCTGTCGTACAAAGTGATCGCAATGCTACACTAAAATTATAGAACTGTAACAGCTTTTCTTCTCAGAGAACTTTGTTATATCAAGATACACTGAACGATTGGGTAATAGTTTGTTTAAATCATTCAAAGGTGAACGGTGAACATAGAGTAACACCGGGCTCTCATATGTCGCTTTTTGCCACCCTCAGTACATCACTGGCGTTTATTAGAGTGAAGTAATGAGTTGCTTTGACCAGAAACAGTATGTACAAGTACCTTATGACCGATTGGCGTATAGACTTATGGAAAGACTTTCGAACATGAATCGTACCAAACATCCTAAAAGGAGGAAATATGATTAATGTGGTTTTTATATTATTGCATGTGCATCGACTTAAACAATAACAACGTGTTCCTCTATTAAAAAAAACATCATCATCTTCTTTATCAACCAATTTCGCTGATGAATTGACCATCATGTGCTTTATGTGATGATGATGATGATGATGATGGAGAAGAAAAAGCCTAGCGATGGGCTCAAAGCCGGCAATGATTCTATGGGGTAGCGGTAAACTAAATAAATACAGTTTTAACTCTATTACGTCGCCTCTTATATCCGGATGAGCAAACCCAAATATTAGATCAAATGAACTTTCCTTTCCTTTCTCATTATGAAAGAAAGTAGAAATGGTCTATGGGTCTGCCAAAATATGGGAAAATTTACCATCGTTTGTCAACAAAAACTGCAGCAAATGTGATAAGTTTTGAATGAGCTAAGCTTCTTGAAAAAAGCCGTACGGAACTCTCGCCCGTTCCGTAACACGTACGGTTTCAAGGCGCCCCATTCCCTGCGTCTGTATCTGCGCGTTCACTGTAGAACGGTTTCAAGGGACCCCTTGGACGAGTGCCAGAACAAGTCTCGCGCGCTCTGTGCGTACGTATGTAGTGCACACACTCCAAAACTTGCAGAATCGCGTCCGAGGTAGCGTTCCACACTGGCGCGATATTATAAAAATCGGAAGAAAAATTGTTGACATTGCACGAAAACGGTCACTACTCCGACATTTTGATGCCCCGATCAGGAATGTAAGATGTATAATAATAAGGTTATTACGAAAATACCGCAAAGGATGCTCTCGGACATTGGCGCCGCGCATCGCCCTCCGCTTCGCGTCGGGCGATACGCTACGCCAATGTCCTCGTGCATCCTTTGCGGTATTTTCGTAATAACCTCATATTATCACGATATTGGTTTTGAACAAAGCCGAATTGATAGAATTGAACGGTATCAGTATTTACAGGAGCAAGTCACCTGACATATACTAGTCCGTGGGCTGGAGGGGCCCACCGTGCACCCCCCCCATAAACCTACTAC
>LD384003.1:0-12450 GCA_001465055.1 Ptychodera flava | reverse complement strand
GATGTGTCGGAATATTTTTGCAAGAAAGTTCTGAGTATGAGTGATGTGACAAAGCCAGGAAGCGTTTTTTCCGCAAGTATTATTATTTCTGCCATGAAGGATAACTGCAATTATTATACTGCACACTGACCAAATGCAGTCGATAAATTGCGTACGCTCTGAAATATGAAGTTAAATTGGATTTTCTTATATATAACCACATTTTGCGGGAACTGAAGTACAAACTTTTTTTTCCGTCGGTTAAATCAAAGGGTTTGTTGTGTCTTCAACTAGTGATGTCATTGTTACAGAGCTATCAGAGAGACTGTCCTTCAGTTTTCAATCAATGGACAATGAGGTAACATAACATGTCGAAATACTTGTTTAAAAGTTTGACGCAATATGCATTCTCGTCAAACATGCACCGTTAGCCCGATGCTCAAAGCAAATGGACTTAATCATTTCCTTCCTCCAGGGAAGCGTTTCTGAGACGGTCGAAATGTAGAATTAATAGTTTTAAGTTTTTGCCCAAGAAAATTGCATAACTGGGTCATACGATGCCACGAGCCTGTGTCTGTAATATTGTAAATTGTTTCAATTTTCTGATTATAGTTGCGATTTATTTTTGTTTTCATTCTCCCAACACATATGCATTTTCCAATCGATGCTGACGATTTCACTGAAAAACTTTGAAGATGGCGATGATTTTCATCATTACCATCACAACCACCACCACCATCAGCACCGCCACCACCAACAACAACAACACAACAACAAAAAAATCACCATCGTCATCATCATCATCATCATCGTTGTCGTCATCATCATGGTCATCATGGTCATCATCATCATCGTGCAGATGTGCAGTAAAATAAATAAAAAAACAAACGGAAATCCAAACAAAAAGGAAATCTTTACCAGGTTGCTGGTGGAGTTGAGGCTCTTTCTACAGGTAGATCGATTTGAAATCGGTTAACGTCTTGAAGCAGCCACTCCAACTTGGACAAAGACGCCTTGCTGCTAAGCCAGCGACTCGAAACCTTTGAAAGCACCGTTGCCGTCACTGTAATCTTTATACCTCTGAGAGCAGCCATCGCAGCCGACATGGTAACGGTTCAATGTCAAATACGAAGTTCTTAGCTTATGCACTTTTTTTTCCTGCGCGAACACAATAGTAGCATGAAGACTTATTGAGGTCACCTGTGAAACTTCACGGCGAGTTTACTGCCGCACTGCCATTGCCGCTGGAGGACGAAGGCGACTTCATACGTGATTGTCAATCGATCACAGCATTGGAAGCGGCAACAAACAGGTTTCAGAAAACCTGTACTCGAAATACGACCACACCACAGATGATGACGTGCTTTATATCGAGCTCCCACGTGACGTGCCGTGACGTGACGTTTACAAAGCCCCTATGCAAGCGTATCCACAGGTTCACAGCATTCACGATGTTCACTATCATTTCTGCTGTGGGTCAGGCTCGATTGCACCTATTGAATGAAAACAAGGCATCGCCACTGTACGTTTACTGGTGTAAAAAGGGAATATAAAAACTTGAATGGCCTAGTTTGCAGATTTTACGAATCCGCATCTTACCCGGGGAGCTCGCATCCTTCGGTTGTCAAGTTACAGCTATAGCCACGGTACAGGCTGACGAATTAAGATGCCGATATAGATTTCGAAAGAATGTTATTTCCCTTCGTACGTGTGTTCGGCACTCTCGTTTTTAGTGAAAGTTTTAACTGGAATTCAAGTTGACGGCCACGCAACAGTTTATTGTGTCAATCGTAACGCCTCGCTTGTAAACTTTTATATAGAAGCGAGAATCACGTGGCCAAGGCGTGTTTGTTAAAGATCGTACGAGAAGGACACAGCGTCATCCGTGTGATGACCATTGTATGATGATGGTAATTTTGCAATTATGCATTGGTTGAGAATGCAAAATAAATGTGAATTCGAAGTTTGGGAATCCATGCTTGCCATCTTGAAATGCTTACAAACAACGTCTGGGTATATCAGTTACTGAAAGCATTATTATCTGGTACCTAAATGCGTATCCCCCTCCAACTACAAACTCAAAATCAAGGTGTACAAGCTTAGGGCGACATTTTTATTTTCTGTAGTTCTCATCTCCCGACCGACCGTAAATTTCAGCTCCGACATGAAAATAAAAAAACTTTCTTATTTGCGCCGCCTCTGAGGCGATCATCCTAGCATGTACTTTTCATCTGGGCTGCGCGATTGCGCGATTCCCCCTTTTTGGTCCCGCATAGCCACGCACGCTACCACGGCTCCGCCAACAGATAGCTGCGTTTCCACAGCTACCTCTTTGGTGTGCTAGGCGCCGCTGGACGCCGCCAATTGTACATAGGAGGGGCGACCCATCGCGCACTGCACTGAGCTGGCTGGAATGGCATATCAAATGGTGTCACACTTCGATGCATTTGACCCGTTAACGGCACCTGTTGATAGTGTGGTAACAGGCATTGTATAGTATAGCAAGGACATATATATGAAAGGAACTAATTTTAGTTCGATTTTGATACTTTTTGAACTGCTTCAATAAAATGCTGTTGAAACAATACCACGGATTAATTTCGGTACGTTGATTTTGCATATGGAAGCGTGTCAGCCAGTTGAGAGTTACGTTCACAAAAGTTCATTGCCCCAGCTCGGATTAGGTTTCTGTGTCACATTTATCTCTATACGAGTGAGAAAAGGAGACAACTGAAGTTTTAGTGCATGGTATGAATGTCCACAACACGATGAAAATAATTCTGGTAGCAAAAATTGACACGAAAAATTGGACTTTACTGTTACAGAAACGTTCGTGTTCAGTTCAGTCCCGGAGTGAATGGCATTGGCACTGTGGGCCTGCATGCAATCATAGACCCTCGAGAAAGAGGGTCTATGATACAAACGAAAGTCACAAGAAGGCTGCGATGTCAATGGGTCCAGACTTTGAATTAAATGAACAAACACTGACTTGGTTTTCAGGCAAATAAACCCTAAAGTTAACTGTCGGTGACAACCAGCCTTTCTGTTTTTTATTTTCCCCATTCTAAAAAAATACCGCAATTATACGGTGTCGCTCAAATTTGATCAGAATTGTTGGTACATACTGAAGATCAACAATAAGTGTTGTTTCTATCTGTTCAGTGCAGGAAAATTATACGTTGATGTTATGACAATTTCTGCACAGTACAACCAGAAAAACAACGAGAAATATTTAAACCAGAAAATTAAGAATGACAAAAGTAAATAAGGTCTGAAACTTTAGGTACTGAAGGTCAACTTTAGCGACATGCATAGCAGAGAATCTTTCAACCATGGATGTACAAAAACAGACATCCATGGTTTCAGCAGGTCTGTTTAATATGTCACAGTTCATAAACAATGACAGGAAATGACCAATGAGCTGTTTCAATTACTGCTACCACTCCCAAACATAATAGGTACCCTGCATACAAATAGGTTAAAGGTCAAAATCCTCTTATTCAGATGTGTGGGCTGATTCAGTTACTGCAACCACTCCTGCACATTTGCAGGATTTCCCTTTTTCTTACCTCATTTGCACATTTTTGACACTGACGTGTTCATTTGAACAAATTCACATCTCAACCCCCGCATCTACCTGTACACCAAATACTGAGACGGTAGCTTTGGCGGTATGGGAGCCTTTGTGTGTGACGGACATACATCCGCATATACATACCCACATACATACATACAGACATACAGACGCCACTGACTCATCATGTAAGCTCTTTTTGGTATTTATATGTAAAACCAAGTATGAGCTAATGACTGACAAAGTCTGACATCGAGAAACTCCGCATTCAAAACATAGCTGAGATCGAGACCTGGCCAACCTCCTAAGTTGTTCGTTTTAACTCTACTGAGTCTGCGCACAAGACTATAAGACCAGCTAAGTCACCAGAAAAAGACAGCTAACTGGTTTGTATAGGGCAATGTCGATCCAAACTTTACAGGGGTTAGGGATGATATAAGCACAGTAAAAACATGACAAATAAGAAAATTATTTTTTTCAGAACTACTAAACATTCCTTTATAACTACTAAAGATTTTTTCTTGCTTTGTGTAAGTGCAAACAGTTCAGCTAAACATGAAAAAACATCCCTTGCAGGTACAGTGGAAATGGTTAGCTGTTGTTATGATGCTTGAATGTACTTCAAGCCTTAAGAAAGCAAACATACAGAATATGTACAAACAAACATACAGAATACTGTAGCATTCAAAATATGCTACAATTTTTTTCAGGAATATTAATGCTTATGAATATTAATGAGCCATGCACCACTCTTTGCAGCCCTATAAATTCACAACAGTGATACTCAAATTTCTTGACTTTTGAAAAAATCTTATAGAGATGATGTTTGCAGCAAGCAGCTTGGATTGTGTAAAGCAAGTGATTAATGGCTTGTAGTATGTGTATCACACGTGACATCATTGCAACATTAAAACTTATGTGTAAATGTTTCAGTTAAAGCCCCTCCCCCCCAATTTTAAATTCCCCTCAAAATTCCTGTAGAGGGGCACTTGTCCTGGTGTAGCATCCTAGATGAAACACTGCAATGAAATTAAAAATTGTAGAGACTAGAATAGAGAATACTGAACTGAAAGATAAGAAATTGCACTTACTGAACGGACAGAACATTGAACTAAAACAAATACACATTTTTTGTACTTAAAAATTGTACAGACTGAATGGACAAAACATTGAACTGAAACAAATAGATTTTTTTTTTGGTCTTGTTTTTTTATTTCGCCCGCCCGCCCTGCTTGAGTATTCCTCTGGAGATGAGAAACAAATAAAAAAAAGGGTCACCCTAAGACTAGTGCACTACAGGATCAGTTTAGGTTTTTGCGTCGCTTCAGCGCAGCGCAGGACTCTCTTAATTTCCCTGTCCGTCGAACTTAGACAACTTTTAGAACGGTCGATCGACGAGCACTTTCTGAACTGAATATTTAAATTGGTGTTTGCCCTTTTTTTAAATGCTGAATATTGATCTCCGTACGCGTTGGCCTGAAGTTAGGACCGATAAACTGTCGACTTCGTTTTTTTTTTCAGTGTAAACTTGCCAGTGGAATAGCCTCTCCTTCTGGAGGGTATTTTAAGGTTGTATTTCAAAACCATATCAGAGCCGTTAGGTCAGCGATCTTGCGGGGGAAACTAGAGCATTTGAACATATCTGCTGCACGCTATATTTCACCACTATCGCTTTTGTTTATGTCTCGTAGATATGTTTTTCAGGTTTAGGGTTTACGGTTTGTTTTTCAGCAATTTGGTGTAAAATGAGATATATATAAATTCTTCCTTGTTCATGGTCTGAAATGACGATGCCGTTTTGCAACTTTCATTATTCACATTGTGTTTTTACAAAAATTAAGATGATTTTTATAGTGCCTCCATGATAAGTTGAAAGCTCTGTACGGCTGTAAATACTGAAATGTGAGCTTGTAGATGGTGTACGCATGAAACTGCCATTTGTCTATATTTTTTCCATTTAAAAATCAAACTGTAACAGATGATATACCTGTCGTTTGGATTTTTTATTTCGCTTACGTAAAACATATGATAATAATTCGCGCAAGCGGAAAATTAATAATATACACTTCTAATCTGTCTCGTCCATATTTATTCTCGTCCAATGTGTTTTTATAAACCCTTCCTTTCATTAAACAATTTGAAAAGGTATGTAAACAGTAAACACAAGACATTTTGCACATCCCCATCATAGTATCAGTACTCCTATTTATATCCCCTCTATTTACACATTAAATTTTTCATGTGTTAAACAACTTAAGATTTAATGCACTGTGACATTCATACTTGCAATTCACCAAGCATTATCCAAATAGTGCTGACATGTGGGACAAGAACTGTTGTAGTTTTACAATATTGTTACATCACTATAATGTTACACTGCCCTAGAGTAAAGCAATATTTTTCAATGTACCTGTAGGTTCTAATGTGGATGAAATTTTCCAGAATCAGGGCAGAGAATAAGAAATCCCATTAAACAAAGACTTGGCATTCTGGTTATGCAAGACTGTGCAGGTTAGTATATATTGTATGTTGTGTATTTTCAGAAAAAATGTCAATTGTATGAATTTAATAAATTGTTATGTTTGCCTTAACAAAGTAGTCATACTGTGTTACTTTTATTTCTTACATTTAAGATTGAGGGAGAGGAATGTAACCTTTTACCCTCATGGACCGGATTTTGTCAGGCAGTGTCACCCCACCTGTCAGCAAAATTGGTTATCTGCCAGTGATTGATGCCAGTCCAACAGACAAGTCTACCGTAAACACAATACTCAGTAGAAGTGTTGACATCGCCAATAAACTCAGCCTGCAAAGTATTGTTGTCACCATGGATCAAGCAATTCATTCAAAAGCACAAGAGATACGCTGGCAGAATGAAGAGTACACAAAACGTCTAATTCTACGTCTTTGAGGGTTTCACACAGCTATGTCATTTCTGTGTACAATAGGAAAGCGCTTCAGTGATGCTGGCTTAGAAGATATAAGGCCAAAAAAAGAAAAAGAAATGTTTCTGGTCAGCGCGCGCGTCACTTGAAAAACAGCGCGTCACCCTTTTTTTCTGTTTGTGGCCGGCGGCCGTGGCTGACACCAAACCACCAGATATGAACTGAATATGCTCACGTGTTTTACAACAGGTTCATTAATAGTAGTGTGCGCTTCACAGAACAATGAGATATATGTTATCACTATATGTAGCAGGTTTTTTTCAACTTCGCACAGTACTCTCAGAGTTTAATCACTGATTACAAAACTTTATTTAATATGCAAATGAGCTGTTCATTAACTTGACACTGCTCAATGCTTTATGAGTCAATTAGATATCCATCAGATCAACATTTGTAGCACGTTTTATTTAATTTAATGATGTAATTTTAGAATAATGTCACTAATTACAAAGTTCATTAAATATGCAAATAAACCCTAAATTAACTTGACACTGTTCAATGATTCATAGCACAATTAAATATTTATCAAATCATTATCTGTAGCACATTTCACAAAATTTTGGTGCCGAAATTTCAGAGTTATATGCCTAATTACAAAGTTTATTAAATATGCAAATGAACCCTTAATTAACTTAACACTACAAAATGCTTTACAATACAGTTAGATATCTGTCGTATCAGTATGTGCAGCAGATTTTATCACATTTGGTGCTGTTATCTTGAAGTTATATCACTAATTACAAAACTTCATAAAATATTCAAATGACCTATTTGTTAACTTGACACTGCCAAATGCTTCTCAGTACAATTAGATATTTATCAAAACAATATCTGTACCCAATTTCACTGACTTGGGTGCCGTAATTTCAGAGTTATATACCTAATTACAAAGTTCATTAAATATGCAAATCAACCCTTAATTAATTTCACACTACTAAATGCTTTACACTACAGTTAGATATCAGTTGGATCAGTATCTGCAGCAGATTTCATCACATTTGGTGAAGTTGTATCGGAGATATATGACTAATTACAAAACTTCATAAAATATGCAAATGAGCTATTTATTAACTTGACACTGCCTAATGCTTCTAAGTATAATTAGATTTATATGAGATCAATATTTGTTGCAAGTATCATCAAGTTTGGTGCAAAATTCGGTGCAGAATTTCTTGATATATGTCTACACTGTCATTACTGTCTCCATAGGGAAACCATTGTACGGAAAAAAAACAATATTGCATAACTTCATTAATATGCAAGCCACACTAACCAAAATCTAATCAGTTCTTGCAAGTAGCATATGGTACTTGTGTACCAAATCTGGCTTGAATCCGTTCAGGCGTTTTTGACTTATCGTGTAAAAAGACAGACACATTCAGACACACACACACACACACACACTAACACACACACACACGGACAGACAGACAGACAGACATCGCTATGACATTAGCCCACGTGTTTACACACGTGAGCTAAAAATGGCTGAAGAGAAAGAGAAAATTCTTCGGGGGGCATGGTCAGTGACTGCATGAAGAGTATATATGTGACTATTTTGATAAAACTATAAAACTGACCCTCCTCCCTCCCTTGAGGGAAAAAAATTAAAAAAGTAAAATTCGCGTCGCCGCACCTTTTTTTAAAGAAAGACCTGACCAGCAACATTTCTTTATTTTGGCCTAATGATAGAATCCGGTATTTTAGCCCAAGGCTCTGCCAATGGGGTTATGATCCATCATTACAACAGAAGTGTTTGCTGCCATAAACTGGCTGCTGAAGCTATGCACCGTGTCCGCTTTAATTAGTTCCTTGACAGCTTGACTGAAGAGGAGCATTTAAGAGTGATCATTAGCCTTATCCAACTTCGTGAAAGCTACCCCCATTTGCTCATCGATGAAGTGGAGACAGAAGATATTAAGCAATTACAACAGAATTACGCAGACCATGTAAAGAAGCGCTGTGAAAGTAACATCAATTATGCTTTCTAGAATTCCTATTTGGAAATGGTACAGCTTCTACTCCTCTTCATTCGAGCAACACGTGAGGGGAACTGGCATTTACATCTATCCACACTAAGAAAGATGTTACCGTGGTACTTTGCGTATTGTAGAGTTAACTATTCACGCTACCTTCCAGTTTATCTACAAGAAATGTCAGCTTTGCCTCAAAAACACCCAAACGTACATGAGAAATTTTGTGAAGGTGAGTTTGCCGTGCAGCGATCTGACGACCATCCATTCTCAATGACACCATGTGATCAAATTATTGAGCAAATATTCAATCGTGAGTCAAAGACACAGGGTGGCCTGGTTGGTTTCACACGAAACAAGGGTGCACTCCACCGATGGATTCTCAGTCATCCAGCACGTTCAGCTATTGCAGCAGGTTGCTTCACCCAAGCTGGTAAGACAGACAAGCAGTCAGATCACAAAGACCTGACACAATCTAGAATGAAGTGAGATGTATCTGATGTACAAGAGGTGATATCAACATTGCTGTCGATGGGGTCACCATTTACTGGTGATAGTGATGACCTGCTTGTTCATCTTACAGCTGGTACATTGGCTGGTGAAGAAATCACAACAGATCTCACCACTGCACCACTGCATACTTCAAAGGTGAAGAGGCTTACCAACAATTTAATAAAGAGCGTTTAACACATGGATCAAAATATTTGTTTAACAAAATGTCTGTCCTGAGGGGTAAGACCTTCGCTGATCTTGCCAAGAAAGCAAAGTCCAAAGTCACCATGAGTTCGCTATCACTGAAAGAAAACCGTAATCTTCTTCGGAGAATGCTGGTAATCGCACAGGTGCGTCACCTAGATCTTCGTGAGGTCATGACTTATCCCCTTTGGCCATGTCCCAGCAATATTAGTCAACTTTGATGAAACAATGACGAAGACAAAAAAAGGCTGTCCTGGCTTATCATCTTCAATCCACCTTTCCAGATGCAGTTGTGGACCATAATTTCGAAGGAAAGTGTGCTGTTCTAGTCGATGCCATGGCCTTAATATACAGACGCAAAGTAAAGTGCAAGCTACTTTTGGAGAATTCGCAGCCAGCATATGAGAGCAATCGCGTCAAAGTATGGCGCCACAAGAATAGACTTCGTCATTGATTAATACAGAGAATCACCCATAAAGAATGCAGAAAGAAAACGTCGAGCCACCACTGGTACCTTCAATGAGATTCGTATCACACGTCCATCCCTGAACATGCCGAGGCAATTAAAAAAGTTCCGTGCCTCTGGTAAGAATAAGGAATCTCTCCTACTGTTTCTGTTTGAATCATGGAAAGAATATGAATCAGAGTGCCTGCATGGGTATCACCATGTATGTATACCAAGGGTGAGCTTTGCTACAGATTGCGTTCAGCAAATGGTGTCATGGATGTAACTGAAGTACCAGAATTGCAGTGTGACCATAAAGAAGCTGACACAAGACTACTACTTCATGCTGAACATGCATCACACTCTGGGGAGGTAGACAACATTGTCATTCTACAGATGTCTTCATGTTAGCTGTGAGTTGTGCTCATCAATTACATAGCCAGCTGATAGTACATCAAACCAGCAAAAATGGTCAGATAATACGCATCAACAAGGTAGTAGAGGCATTGGGAGATGAAACTGCACAAGCTCTCGTTAGTCTTCATGTGTTCTCAGGTTGTGACAGTGTCAGTGCTTTCAAAGGCAAGGGCAAGAAGAAGATGGCAAATATGTTGCTGGCCAATGATAACTATACAAGTACATTCCAAGAACTTGGGGCAGCATGGACACTTTCTGATGAAATGTTCACACAAATAGAATCATTTGTGTGTGATGTGTATGGCCAAAATGGGTGCAGTGATGTAAATGAAGCAAGATACAATTGCTTCCGTCTTGGTTCACAAAGTGATGGTGCCCTCCCTCCCAACAGAGATAGCCTGAAAGTGCATACACAGCGTGCAAACTACCAAACAGCAATCTACAGGAGATGTTTGCTGGCCAAAATGGATGCACCAAGCCCACATGGAAATGGATGGATCATAGAAGACTCAGAGTTATCAATCCAGTGGATGACACATTCCCCTGCACCAGATTCTGTTATCAATTTTGTGAGCTGTAAATGCAAGAAGTCCGGATGCTCGTCAAGATGTTCTTGTAGAGAAGTGGACCTGCTATGCACAGAGTTATGTCAATGTGTTTCATGTTCAAACTCACAGAACGATGAGGAAAATGGACTAGGAGATGACAGCGCTTCATACATTGACAGTGACTATGAATGAACTGACAGATTGCCTTTGAAAGATGAAACCACATTCGTTCACTATTAATTCTACCGTCTTTGGTGATGTTCAATTAATGTAACCTAGTAAAATTCTAGGGTCATTATTGACAAGAAAATAAATCTTCATAAGAGAAAGCAATGAAAATTTCATATATTTTGCACAGTAAAGAACTTATTTTTAATTTTGTATACCGGGTATGGGAAAATCCTTCAATCAGCATCACCATAGAATGCATTGGCATGATCATGTAAATTTTTCTAATTGTGCAAGAAAAATCAATTTTTGGTCAAAAATACATGTTCATACATACTGTTTTGAAAAGAAAATCACCTACTGACAACTTTGAATAGACCATTCAAATATATCTTTCAATTATGTAGTACATAGTACACAATGCATTGGCACATGTATCTTAATTTTGGGGTAAAAACAAATAGTTTTTAGTACAAAATGATAAATTGTGTCATCAAGATTACATTGCCAGTAAGTAAACTAGATATTGCAGTAGAAAATATTGGTGATTGAGTTAAAGAAAATGCACCTGTGCTGATAACTACACTTTTGGGGAAAAATCTCAAAATTTCAAGTTTTTTGTAAAAAAATAGTTTTTTGTCAATATTTCACATTCCAAAGAATTATTTGTTGATATCTAGAAAACAATATGCAGAAAAAATTCATTACATATCAAAGATCACATACTTGAATGGATTTCCCTCCTTTCAGGGAAAACATGCGAAAAAGCATATTTGAAACTCACACCAAGTATTTCAAAGACCATAAACAACTGAATGCTATTTCTAGAGCCTTTTTCAAGTTTGGCCCACAGACTATATGTGACGTCGTACAT
Source organism: Ptychodera flava (assembly GCA_001465055.1). Lineage (NCBI taxonomy): Eukaryota > Metazoa > Hemichordata > Enteropneusta > Ptychoderidae > Ptychodera > Ptychodera flava. The sequence goes on along the minus strand of LD384003.1, from coordinate 831 downwards.
TTCAACTATACATAAAGACATCTTTGCTTTAACGATTGAATGAGCGTCGTTTAAATTAAGACAAACATTATGATAGAATCTATACACATATTCGATAAGTCGATAACTTTATCCAATTCCGCAAAAGTTCATGTGGACTCCGGTCAACAAACTTGTATGGAGAGAGCCGCTTAAGCAGCTTGATCGTTTATCGCATTGTGTTCGAGTCTGATTTTATTGGGAATAGTCGTAGCTGCCGCAAGGACATTCTGAATTCGTACCAGGCCATACTCTATATGACTGATCACAACCTGATTAAATATTGAAACCACGGTCATCTTGGCGACTGATCCCCCTCAGATGCATGCATCGTTACTTCCACATGTAACAGGTTTTCTTTGGACCAAGGATTACAGTTGAACGACAACCGTCAACTTGATCATGTGACTACATCCATTCGGAATTCTCATCGGAGATTTCTGTACCATTTTTTCTTTTGCTGTACATAATTTTCTTTCTTTTATCATATTGCTTCAACAGACCCTATAGGCATACTACGGCGCGCCAAATGTTTCAAAAATATTTATCGTCATAGAACAAAAATAAACTGTCAAATTTTCTTTCTAAAAAAAAGTCGCAAACGTGTATGAATAGTAAAGAAAAAAGTTCTTTCGTCCATATCATTGGATTTTATTACTGTACCTTTTCATAAAAATAGATTCATTTGAAAATACGTGTCATTTATTTGAATGTGTCTGTGCAGATAAAGATGACGTGCAACCGTCTTTCTTGATTGGAATAAAAATTCGATGGAATTACGGAAGAAAATAAACGAGAAAAGTATTATTGCAA
>LD383948.1:26503-41262 GCA_001465055.1 Ptychodera flava | reverse complement strand
GAACGCACCTCGGGGACAGACATTCGGACTCTCAAACTTTTACAATTCTCTTCTGATATACCACATGTGGGGGCTCATTTTAAAGCTCTTGGTGAAAGAAAACTTTTTACCGGCGTAGTTTTTCGAAATTCGAAATTTTTTATTTTTCCCCATAGAGTTAACACAGGGATAGCGGCCATTTTGAATTTCTTATATCGGTAAATCTTGAGTAATTTGTTTCTCTAGCACAAAAATTTGCACGGTGACCCCCTATTTTTATTCTAGATTTTGCAAGAGAATGATTGAAAGATTCCTTGAGGAAAGTTAGAGCAAAAGTTTAAGTCTTTCACTTTCAAGGTGCATATTACCTTAAAGCCGTTACTTGTTTAGAATAGAATGGAGATCGTTCCCTTTGCACCGTGAACGTTTAAAGTATGTTGTGTGTCCAGTGAGTACGTTATAGGTCTCTTAGTCAAACCTTAATGTGTGTCATGTTAACAGATAACACTAAAGCATCTATGTTAAGTTGTAATAACCGATAAATATTTGTGTGTTATAGGCCATTAGCACGGCCTCTATATAACCTTGTATGCTTTGTTAGTAATGTGTATTTCAGTTTGCTTTCAAGCTTTCCAATACTAGTCAGCATGTAAACCCTAACTTATGTGTGAACAAATGCGTTGTTTGTCTTACCATAGGGAGAATAAGAGTAGCATGCCACCAAAACATCGGTATGTGTGATATATCAAGGGCCATTCGAGTGGCCTTTTGCACGTGCGCGAAGAATCGATATCTGGAGAAACACGTCGAAGCCTATTGTTTGCAATGTTGCATGAATGGGTTTGCCTATCATGTTACAAAATAAAACATACATATTGAGAGGTCCCAGTAAACCTGATGCCGTGGAAAAACTTTTGCCTGCACAAAACATCTTATATATCGTGTACGACATCTTCTGCCTTGAATAAAAAGATCACCAAGTACTAAACTTGTCGATTTGTTTTACTCCAGCATAAAGATGCGAGTCCAACCTTAGGCCCTGCAGCTAACATCAAAACAACTCTAATGCGTGTTCGAATGCTTCATAACGCCGATGTTGAACACGGCGATGGCCACTAGTCTGGCCGCCATATTGAACATCATAAATGTGTTTGCATAGCCTTTCCATGTAAAAAACAAGAAATTAATATTGGGTTTGAAGTCTACGCAGTCACCACACCCGTGACCTGACGACCAGACAGACTGATATTCTGGCCAACGACGGGTAAATGTGATTAACTTAAGTAAGGGGCAGCATAATTGATAATGAAATATATGCGTGAATGTGCTTCGAGATAATTCATTTATACTACTGGTATAATAGTTGAGTGACAGCAGTAGTTGGCTGTCCAGCTTGGTAAAACCAGTAGACACCCGCGTCATGTGATCTACTTGTGGCTGAAAGACTATTCCCGTGTACCCTTTCAATTTGGCGACACAGCCTTGTCACCAAATAAATTCTCATCCAAACCTTTCTCTATAAATAACCTACAGGGCAATGATTTTCCCTTGATTGTTTTTATACAGCAGGGTAGCTGACCCCTGTTCGACGTTCTATCATTTGTAGGTGTGAATTTCCCAGTTTGGCTTAAAAGCCACGCGACAGTCCCAAATATTCTTGCACATGTTAAATCTAACTTCTTGTACAATGCTTTGTCTCTTTAAAAACACGAGAAAGGAGTGCCTTTGAATAGCAACGTATCATCGAAAACAACGGGGTGAATGGTCACACAAGGGTCATGAAAGTCATCTTCTGCACATGCGCAGGATACGAATTTCCACTGAAACAAGAGACGCCATTCTCTGTTATGTTGCGAGAGAAGGTTCAACTTGCCTCTTATATTTTATGCAAGAGACCATTACTGTATTGTAAAAAGATATGACATGATGTTATGTGAAAAGTATCTGATATCCTGGTACCCTGGAATAACTGTCGCCAGAGTAAACCATTTTTATCAGTCCCGCCTGACAATTTTAATCTGACTGACAAATTTACCAACTTGACTTAAGAATTCAACGCCAAGTCTAACTTCCATTGTCGACTTCGTTGGCGAGTGGACACATAAATACTGACAATTCTAAGCAAAATTTCAGTTGTTCATGGAGCTTTATAAGTCCTATCACGCTTTAGCTTCACATGACCTACTTACAATTGAAAGCCCATTCTTGTTTACCCTTTTATTTTTTTTCGACACGGCCTTAACTCAGTACGTGGTGAATATTTTCTTCGATGTCTTACTTTTTATCGTTTAACGTATAAGGCTGGAAAATTCACCAATCTTAAGAGCTCTGTCCACACTTCTTCTTGACAAATCGGAATATGCACTAATGTTTAGAGCCCTATCAACGCCCGCTCTCGACAAAAAGACCTTGCAAAGTCCAAACTCAAAGGATAAGAGATGATCGTATTTGCATAATTTTCAAAACAACCAATAACTATTATATTTGCAGTTTACAAAGACTTTACACAATTGCTGGGCCTAATTGTGCATGCTTACAAGTTCAGCGTCAGCAGTGTTGCATTATTGTTGAACGAGTTTATTCACTCATACGAATTGCACGCCTCTGTAGCTGATTTGATTGAGTTGATTTGAGCCGCAATAACTATGCATCGTGACATGTAATCTATCAGAAATGTCCCAAGATAAAAAACCAGCTTACATTTTTAGTGTGTTTACATGAACGGAAAGATTATTATTGATGGAGTAAAATGGCTGCATAAAATACGCCATGAGATGGTGGTCTGCGACCACAGCAAGCTGTAGTTATTTAGTTTTATTTTATGCAGTGCTTCCCTTATTTGTGTTACTCCAGTCCCACCGGCTATCGGAGGATAAACTATACGGAGACTCTACTTTCCCGACCAATATACTGAGTGCACTTTCAGAAATTGTCATTGTATCAGGACTATAGGTGTAGATTGGTGATAAAGTTGAGAAAAATGACATTAATAACGCTACGTTTTATTTTGTCTGTGGGAATACGCAATCAGGGAATTCCCCAAGCGTTTAATGAATAATAGTATTAGCGAAGTTTACCAACCCTTCGTGAAAATGTATTCATGCATGCACGTTTGAAAGGGATGGCTCTGAATCGCCTAGTAATGTGTTTTTTCATAAAATCTTTGCTGTTATCTTTCTGATGTCCAACACTCAAACATTAAATGTCCTGATGTTCCTCTGAGCTATTAGCATTTTAATGAGACATTATGTCATTTCATTAAGCATATCAACTTCCATTTTACATATGCACTTGATATACTATATATGTACAGAGCGGCAATTTTTCCAATGACATAAAGTGGATGTCAGTGGCAGGAACAAGTTCATTGATATTTTATTTTTCTTTAATTTACTTTGCTTTAAAAGTCGCCATTTAACAGTTTTGAAAAGCTTTATACAGAGGGAATTTCATGTATACGCTTACAAATCTAATATTGACAATGACTCTTAATCATTCAAATTTCGTAAAACTCATCAAGAAAATGTCTAAACTACATAAAAAATTATATGACATACTTTGAAATCAGGTCAATCTATCTAACGTACGATTATTTAGTCGTCCGAGAAATTCTAAAATTAAACTATCCAGTACAAAAAGATATCTAACTGATATTCACATTGCTACTTTTCTAACTTCGACAGTCAAAACGGGCATGAGACCTTAAAGAAGAATGTCAACAAACCTCGCTTTTTGCGCTTTGTTCATACTACGAAAGAGTTCTGTTTTATTTTGTCCGCTTACATTCTTTTCCACGCAAGCAAAACATGTAACACCCTTCCGTTAGATTGCTAAATTGTTTTTAGGACTGTGCACTAGACCCAAGACGTGAATTAAATTCAAATTCTGATCGTTTCTTGACTAAAAGTATGCGACCCTTCTGACAAAATCTCAAAAGAATACTATTCTATTGTGTATATCAATATTATTTTAGAGCAAATTTTACACAATATTTAATCTTCATAAAAACACACACATATTGCGGACCTATTAGTTTGTTAGATGTAATCTCTCGGCTGCCTTTCTCATCACTTCATTACGTTTAATTTTCCCGGTATCAGTGACTGGAAAACTCTCAAAAAACAAAACGTATCTAGGAATGAGAAAATCGTCCAAATGGTCCCTCATCACTTCCAAAATTTCCTCTTCTGTACACTCTGTTTCTGGTTTTAAGACCAGACACAAACATATCTCGTTGATCACTTTTTGGTCAGGAACAGCCACTGCCTGGCAAAATTTCACTTTAGGGTGACCAAAAAGATAACGCTCGATTTCTGAAGGATAGACATTTCTAGCATCCTTTATAATGCAGTCGTCTTTTCTCCCCAGTACTTGAAGCCTTCCATCGTCAAGCATGATTCCAGCATCTCCAGTCATAACCCATCCTGATTCCGTTTTCACAGTTTTGGTCAGCTCTTTATCACCAAGGTAACATTGGAACATATATGGACTGCGTACGCAGATTTCGCCCTCAGTATTGATGGGTACTGTTCGAAACTGATCGTCAACAACCTGGATTTCCGCATGCTGAACTGGTCGTCCCACTATCCATTTCTTCTCATCAATCGGGTCACCTATGCAGTGAAACGTGACAACTTTCGTTTCAGTCGATCCGTAACCAATGATTATATTAGGTGTGACAACTTTCCTTAATTTTGCTAGAGTATCTGGTGGCAAAGTATTACCTCCAACAATGGCTTGTTTCATGGATGAAAAATCGACACCTTCGCCCTTTAGGTGCGCTATCTCAAAGGCAAGGAGAGGGTAAAGAATTGCAGATGAGCATCGTTCGAGTTGTATTACATTTATAAGTGTTTTAACGTCTGGTGACTCCGTCAGTACAAACCTATCGCCAGCTACAATCATGGGGGCCATAATTCCGTCAAGTGCAGTGCTATAGCAGGGCACTGAACACAGATGACAACCACGCTGATCATCATTACACGCTAATCTCTCATCAGATTTGGCCATTACAAATTCAGCAATGGCGCCATGCGAGTGCACAATGGCTTTTGGCCTTCCAGTACTGCCAGAACTAAAGACGATGACACATGGGTCATCTTGCTGAACTTCATTTTGTATCTCTGACTCTTTCAAATGATCCGATGGCATTGAGAGAACCTTATTTAGGGTTAGACATGCTCCGTGCGTCTCTGCAGCATCAATGTTGATGAAAAAACGAACACTTGGAAGAGGCTGCCGGCAGCATGGTACATTTACAGCCTCAACTTCTGGAACTAATTCTCGGATCGTGGTTAGATTATCATTGTCAATGACCAACAGGTCACACCCGACTTTGGTTATTTGATATTTTATCTGATCAGCCTTTGATGAGGTATGAAGGCGGACAGCGATGAGACCTGCTTTCATTGCACCTAAATAGACTACTATGTACTCGTATCGTCTGCCAACAAGTATTCCCAGCTTTTCGCCCTTTTGTAGTCCGAGACTCATGAGCCCTTTAGCAAATTTATCCACCTGAATCCTCAGTTCCTCGAATGACAAACGTTTGACGTCACCATCCTTTGAATAATAGGTCATTGCTTCTCTCTGTGGATAAGCATCGCTTGTTAAATCAAGTAGTTGATCTAAAGTCTTGCCGCAGAATCTCTGTTGACTTGGCGTATGGTAGTAACTTAGAGTCAGTTTAGAAGTTGTAGCAAGAATGTGAGCTGCCATTTCTTGTTTAAATGCAAAATGTCTTCAATTAAAACGTTCTGTAAAATACATGAGGAAAACAAAACAAGCAATGGAAATTACTACTGACATATGTACACGACGTGTTCAAAGTGTAGGTCCATAATTTTTGTTTGTTTTTCGTTGGCCTTTTTGAATGATGAACACAGAATATAAAGTGGCGGCATGTTCAAACGGGGCGCAGTTTAAATACTGAAAAGTTTGTTCCTGTTGTAAATTTATTGCAAACAAAATGTGATTAAGGTAGGTCATATCTCCTTTCTCTTTTTAGGTTAACTGGCTATGTTTGTTCGGCAAGTAGGCTTCTTTGTAAGTATTTAGTTGTTTAGAATATTCCGGCTTATCGCTTGGCATTGCAAATTCGTCTTCAAGAACAGGGAGCATTCAATCCTGGTGTGATGAGTTATGTCGCTTTTGATAGCAAAGATTATGATCAGCACGTTCACGGGGTCTATCGCTAAATTAATGTTCAGAATATCATTGCTTCACGGTTCTTCTATTGAAGAGCTAAATCAGTCTCCTTATCTTAAAATTACCATCACCAGTAACATTTTGAATTTTCTACTTACATATTCATTTAAAAATACTGAACTAAATGTATCCACCATATGATAGCATGATCGCTCCAAAAAAAGGTGAGATGGATTTTCAGAGAAGCAAGACGGGATGCATAGTTTGCAGAGTTGAGTTTTCCTTGGTCAAACAACAATTCATCACAAAATAAATCATATAGCGGAACAGTATTAGAAAAGTAACTAATATACAATTGAGAGTGCCAAAAATGGAACACTTGCCGTAGACCATGAAAATCAACTTGATCTTACAGGTGATGTTGACCTCATTTACTTTACATAAAGACGAGATAACAGTCGTTGACCCCGCAGAAATTGAGCGCTATCAGTGCAATTGACCTTGAAATAGGTGAGATATATCACGCACTCTCTTCACGTGACCTACTTGTGGCTGGCTGCCTATTCGTATTTGTATTCTGCTTCAAATTTCGCCATTCAAAAACTTGGAAAGTTTTACGAAGGTAGTTTATCCCACACAAAGAATGAGTTCAAATCTTACCTCTAACATGTAAATTGAAAACCAAGAGCTGTATTGATGATTGTAATTAGATGTATTGTTTTATCTTTAATCCGTATCTACTGGTTTTTTTGCGTCGTATTAAAACAATATTTCTGTAATATCAAGAGAGAGAGGGCTCTGCTACCTCTATTCCTGACGTCATTTAACTTCCACACGTATGAAATAACGTGTTGGTTTTAACTTGGAAGACCGACAGCCTCTACTCTGTTTCCATATCCCAATGACCTATCACGTGGCAATTCCCTGATTGCTAACAAAAGTGAAGAGTAATATAGGCTTAATTAAGACGACATTTCCTAAATTGGAAGTTAATAGTGTTTCTCAAACATTCAAATCTTGTAAACCTAATGGAGCAAACGTCTGAACTACATAAATAATAAAGTGTGTGACATAATTTGATATAATTCAAAATACTATGCCACCGTGTATCTCACCTTCGTTTAGAGCAGATTTTAAAAAATGTGCCATCATGTCTACATAAAAAGGAGAACATAATCACTACTCTAAACTTAATCATTTTTTCAGGTTTTATTAATAAGCAAGCAATACCATATTTTTTGACGTGACGTAACGTACCTTCACTGAGAAAAACGTAGCTTAATTGAGAGAATCAGTTTTTGTTTTCCAAAAGAAACTGAAGGAACCTTCTACATTAAATTCTACGCATACGATTTCAGGTTACGCAATGGAGATTCTATCGCTTCAAGTAATATAGTTGTCACCGACTGAGCGAATTCCAACAATATTGCTACTCATACAGTAACGCCTATGGTGCGTCAAATGGAGTATGTGTATATGATAGGAAAGTTGCGTGACCCCTGGTGACCTTAAATCTTTTCAGGATAGTTTGATCAGAAATTCGGGCACAATGTACAACACATCCCGTGCATCCCAAAAATACCACAGACAGAAAGAGTATACGATGGGTCGCTACATAGGGAACGAAAATAAAAGAATGTCAGGTCACGAAGGGGTGACTAAAGCTTCAACATTACATTTTCTGCCATTTTCAATTCTGCCTGCCAAACTTACAGACTTTTAGGAAATCAAAGACTTTCAGGACTTAGGAAATCGAAAACCTTTTGCCTATGTCTTCATACGAGATCAAATCACAGACCTCGCAATTACTTCAGGTCAAGGGTGCAGTTGACAATGCTGTTTTCACAACCTTCGTGTAAAATACATCAGCTTTGCATGACCTACTTAAGATCGACAGCCGAGACTTGAGTTTTCATTCAATTTTACGATTGACTCTAGCTCGTTCGTTCATAAATACTCACCCTAATGCGTTACTGTTCTTTTATAAACTCGCTTAACTTGAACAACGCTCACAAATCTCACAGAGAGGTTGAATGCTCTTCGTGGACAGATTTGCTGTGGTTTATGCAAGGGTCAAAGGTCGTTTAAAGATACCCCTGGAGGTAATCAATTGTATATCGGGTCAGTACTGTCTGTAGATCGTGCTCGATTGCTCACCCTAACGATACAAACGATTTCAGCTCGGTGTCAATGACATGTCAAACGCTATGCTCAGGTCTTTCTACATTGATCAATCGTCTCATTTGATATCAGTCTCCCTAACTATCGTAAACTTTATGTAAACTGTTAAAAATGTACCTTGGTCGAGGATGTTTATAGTTTTTCTTACCGCGCCCCCAAACACATGTAGACACATTCACACGCACTGTACAGTCTAAACTCGCAAATACACACTCGTTATCATACATCATACATCAATCAAAGCAATGAATTCATTACATAGGAAAATAGCTGAACTTTTGAAAGACCATCTCCACCTTAGGGGTTTATTGATTGCTGCTCGCTTTCGTACAGTAGCAATAGTTTACTCGATGGTTGAAGGAGATAGCTTCTTCGGGTAGAAAACCGAAATATAGATAACAACCACGGCTTACAAGAGGGTTTAGTCGAACAGGTCAAGACCTTGTCTATACGTGTCAATGGACAGACTTGGAGGTAAATATTCATGTTGATTTATTTGACACTTCGGTGCTCAATATGATAGTGAGTCTATCACGTCCGTGTGACAATCTCGACTTGAAAGCATGCAGGACGCGTTAATGCGTGTATGAATGTACGCAAGAAATGGCAATCGGAAGGTAGAATGCATGTCTTTGACAGATATTCCAACTCTCAACTTGTACAATTCTTTTCTGATCTACCACTTGTGTCGGCCCACCTTGAAGCTCTAAGTGTAAGAAAAATTATATTTTCACCGTATTACCTTTTTTGGAGTTACATTACTAAATTAACATTTCGAGTTATATTACTAATTATAAAACTTCATTAAATATGAAAATAAACAATTTATTGACTTGACATTGCCCAATGCTTCCCAATACAATTAGATATATATCAGATCAATATTTGTTGCAGATATAATCAAATTTGATGCAGGAATTTCAGAGTTATATAATTGCAAAAGTAAATTAAAATGCAAATGAGCAGACAGTTGACATGACAGTCACAATATCACCATAATGTTCTGAGATTGTCATTTGTGAAACGCTTCATGAAATGTTGTGCAGTATTTCTTGATATATGTCGACACTGTCATTACTGTCTCCGTAGGAAACCATTATATGAAAAAACCGGATGTGAACTGAATGTACTCACGTGTTTTAGAACAGCTTCATAAATAGTGGTAAGCTTCACAAAGCAATCAGATATCTGTTATATCACTATATGTAGCAGGTTTCATCAACTTTCGCAAATTACTCTCAGAGTTAAATCACTCATTACAAATTATTTTTCATATGCAAATGAGCTGTTAATTGACTTGACACTGCTCAATGCTTAAGGGGATTATTAGATAGCTATCAGGTCAACATTTGTAGCCGGTTTTATTAAAATTGCTGCTGTAATTTCAGAGCTATGTAGCTAATTAAAAGTTCATTAAATATGTAAATGAATCCTTAATTAACTTCATACTACTAGCTGCTTTATAACACAGTCAGATATCTGTCGGATCAGTATCTGCAGCAGATTTCATCAAATTTGGTGCAGTTATTCAGAGTTATATGACTGATTACAAAACTTTATAAAATATGTAAATAAGCTTTTCATTAACTTGACACTGCCCAATGCTTCTCAATACAATTAGATATATATCAGATCAATATCTGTAGCAGGTTTCACTGAATTGGGTGCCCTAATTTCAGAGTTATATACCTAATTACATCTTGCATTTATTTTGCTTTAAACTTCACCATTTAACAGTTTTGAAAAGGTTGATACAAAGGAAAGTTTGTGTATATGGTATAAATCTAATCTCGACAATGTATCTTAATCATTAATGTCTCGTAAAACTCATCAAGAAAATATCTCAGTTACATAAAAAATTAAGTGACATACATTTAATTAAGGTCTATTTGAAGTACATTTTGTCAGCCATCAGAGAATTTCTAAAATTAAAATATCCAGTACAAAAAGATCTCTAATTGATATTCGTGTTCGACCTTCTACTGTCACAATTTGCATAAGACCTTAAAGAAGAATGTTAACAAACTAGGTTTTGCGCTCTGTATATTTCACACAAGCGTTCTGTGCTATTTAGAATACTTCAATTCTTTTTCACCGATGCAAAAACATGTAAAACGCTTCCGTTAGATTATGGAAATCTTTTGTAGGACTGTGCACTTGATCCATGACATTTTTAAAACTGACGAATTAAATGCAAATTTTGATTGTTTATTTGACCAAAGTACACGAACCTACTGACAAAACCTTACCAAGAAAGCTATGCTATTGTGTATCTCAAAATTCTTTTAGAGCAGATTTCACACTATACGATATCTGCACGAAAACAAACACATATTCGCAACCTGAACTCTATCGATTCTCCAGATGTAATCTCTCGGTTGCCATTCTCATCACTTCATTACGTTTAATTTTCCCGGTATCAGTGACTGGAAAACTCTCAAAAAACAAAACGTACCGAGGAATTAGGAATTCTTCCAAATGTTCCCTCATTACTTCAAAGACTTCCTCTTCTGTACACTTCGTTTCTGATTTCAACACCAGACACAAACATATCTCGTTAATCACTTTTTGGTCAGGAACAGCCACTGCCAGACAAGTTTTCACTTTAGGGTGACCAAAAATATAACGCTCGATTTCAGAAGGATAGACATTTCTGGCATCCTTTATAATGCAGTCGTCTTTCCTCCCCAGTACTTGAAGCCTTCCATCGTCAAGCATGATTCCAGCATCTCCTGTCTTAAACCATCCCGATTCTGTTTTCACAGATTTCGTCCGCTCGTTATCACCAAGGTAGCATTGGAACATATATGGAGTGCGTACGCAGATTTCGCCCTCAGTATTGATGGGTACTGTTCGAAATTGATCGTCAACAATTTTGACTTCCGAATGTGGAACTGGTCGCCCCACTATCCATTTCTTCTCATCAATCGAGTCACCTATGCAGTGAAACGTGACTACATTCGTTTCAGTAGATCCGTAACCAATTACCATATTAGGTGTGACAAGTTTCCTTAGTTTTGCTAGAGTATCTGGTGGTAAAGTATTACCTGTAACGAAAGCTTGTTTGATGGATGAAAAATCGACACCTTCACCCTTTTGGTACGCTATCTCAAAGGCAAGGAGAGGGTAAAGAATTGCAGATGAGCATCGTTCGCGTCCTAGAACGTTTAGAAGTGTAACAACATCTGATGACTCAGTCAGTACAAGCCTATCGCCAGCTACAATCACGTGAGCCATAATTGCGTCAAGTACAGGGCTGTAGCAAGGCACTGAACACAAATGACAACCACGCTCATCATTATACGCTGATCTGTCCTCAGACATGGCTATTGCACATTCAGAAACGGAGTGATGCGAGTGCACAATGGCTTTTGGCTTTCCAGTACTGCCAGAACTAAAGAAGATGACACATGGGTCATCTTGCTGAACTTCATTTTGTAACTCTGACTCTTTCAAATGATCCGATGACATTGAGAAAACCTTATTTAGGGTTAGACATGCTCCTTGCGTCTCTGCAGCATCAATATTGATAAAAAAAACGAACACTTGGAAGAGGCTGCCGGCAGCATGGTACACTTACAGCCTCAACAGCCTCAAGTAATTCTCGGATCGTGGTCAGATTATCATTGTCAATGACCAACAGGTCACACCCGACTTTGTTGATTTGATATTTTAACTGATCAGCCTTTGAGGAGGTATGAAGGCGGACTGCGATGAGACCTGCTTTCATTGCACCTATATAGACTACGATATACTCGTATCGTCTGCCAACAAGTATTCCCAACTTTTCGCCCTTTTGTAGACCGAGACTCATGAGCCCTTTGGCAAATTTATCCACCTGAAGCGTCAGTTCCTCGAATGACAAACGTTTGACGTCACCATCCTTTGAATAATAGGTTATTGCTTCTCTCTGTGGATAAGCATCACTTGTTAATTCCAACAGGTGACTAATGGTCTTGCCGCAGAATCGTCGTTGACTTGGCGTATGGTAGTAACTTTCAGTCAGTTTTGAGGTTGTTGCAAGAATGTGAGCTGCCATTTCTTGTTTAAATCTACAATGTCTTCAATTAACACGTTTTGCACAATACCTGAGAAAAAACAAGCAATGGAAATTATTGCTGACATATGTACGCGACTTCTTCAAAATGTAGGTCCATAATTTTTGTTTGGTTTTCGTTGCCCTTTTTAATATTGAACACAGAATATAAAGTGGCGTTTTAGTTCAAACGGGGCGTAGTTTAAATACGGAAAAGTTTGTCCTTGTTGTAAATTTATTGCGAACAAAAATGTGGATAAGGTATGCCATATCTCTTTTCACTTTTTAGGTTAACTGGCTATGTTTTGTTTGGCAATTAGGCTGCTAAAGTTACTATACTTTAGTTATTTAGAATATTCAGGCTTATCGGTAAACATAACAAATTCGTCTTCAAGAACAGGGAACATTTAATCCTAGTGTGATGAGTTATGTCGCTTTCGATAGCGAACATTATGATCAGTAGGTTCACGGGGTTTATCGCCAAATTAATGTTCAGAATATCACTGCTTGATGTTTCTTCAATTACAATTAATTTATTTTACTTTAAACTTTACCAAAAAGACCATGAAAATCAACTTTGTCTTAAAGTTGATGTTGACCTAATTTGCTTTACATACATATGAGATAAGAATCGTTGACTCCGCAGTAAAATATATCACATACACAGCCTATTCTTATTTGGATTCTGCTTGAAACGTCGGCATTCAAAAACTTGGAAAAGTTTTACGAAGGTAGTTTATCCCACACAAAGAGTGAGTTGAAATCTTACTTCGTACATGTAAATTGAAAACCAAGAGCTGTATTGATGTTTGTGGTTAGATGTATTGCTTTATCTTTAATCCGTATCTACTGTGTGATGCAACCCACGCATGTTATGTGTCGTATTAAAACAATATTTCGGTAATATCAAGAGAGAGGGGGCTCCGCTACCTCTATGCCTGACGTCACTTAACTTCCACACGTATGAAATAACGTGTGGGTGTTAACTATGACTGAGAGCCTCTGCTCTGCTCCTGTATCCCAACGACCTCTCGCATGGCAATTCCCCGGTGGCAAAGAAAAGTGAAGAGTATTAAAGGTTTAATTAAGACAACATTTCCTAAATTAGAAGTGAATAGTGTTTCTCAACTATTTAAATCTCGTAAAAAATCTCATGGAGCAAACGTCTGAACTATATAAATAATAAATTGTGTGACATGTGTGACAGGAATCTTCTACATTACATTGCATGCATACGATTTCAGATAACGCAATGCACATCCTACCGCTTCACGTAATATAGTTGCCACCGACTGAGTGAATTCCAACAATATTGCTACTCAAACGGTAACGCCTATGGTGCGTCAAATGGAGTATGTGTCTATGATAGGACAGTGGCGTGACCCCTGGATGACCTTACATCTTTTCAGGTCAGTTTGATCAGAACATCTGTCACAATTTATGTACAACACATCTCGTGCATCCCAAAAACCAAATCATTTCTCTACTACAATAGAGACAAAGAGTACACAATGGATTTTTACACGGTAACGAAAATAAAAGGACGTCAGGTCACCAAGGGGTGATGAAAGCTTAAACATTGCATTTTTTACAATTTTCAATTCTGCCTGCCAAACTTACAGACTTTTAGGAAATCAAAGACTTTTAGGACTTAGGAAATCGAAGACTTTTTGCCTATATCTGAATACGAGAACAAATCATAGTCCTCGCAATTACTTCAGGTCAAGGGTGCAGTTGACATATGCTGTTTTTCACACACCTACATGTATAAGACATCGGCTTCGCATGACCTACTTATGGTCGATAGCCGAGACTTGAGTTTTCATTCATTTTTGCGACTGACTGTAGCTCGTTAATTCATAAATACTCACCCTAATGAGTTACTGTCCTTTTATAAACTCGTTTAACTTGAACAACGCTCGCAAATCTTACACAGAGGTTGAATGCTCTTCCTGGAAGATCTGCTATGGTTTATGCAAGGGTCGAAGGTCGTTTAAAGCTACCCTGGAAGCAATCCATTATTATCGGGTGAGCATTGGCTGTAGAACGTGCTCGTTGGCTCAACCTAAAGATACAAACATTTTCAACTCAGTGTCAATGACATGTCAAAGTTATGCACAGGTCCTTCTACTTATGTCCCTCATCTCATTTGATATGAGTCTCCCTAACTATGGTGATCTTTATACAAATTGTTAAAAAAGTACCCGAATCGAGGGTATTTATTTTCTTCTGACCACGACCCCCGCCCACACATACATATACACATACTCACACGCTAACACGATATGAACTAATTTGTGTTCGCTGTAGAGTCCATAGGGAACTCGCATATACCTACTCGTTATCATATGCCTTACAGGAATTCGACCATAGCAATGAATTCATGACATGGGCAAACAGCTGAACTTTTCAAAGA
>LD383904.1:0-11002 GCA_001465055.1 Ptychodera flava | reverse complement strand
AAATCAAATGTAATACTTTTGAAACGGCGCAAAAGTGTAAGACATCCTCCCTGATGACACGCAGGATAAATTTGTGAAAAGAATTTTGTCACGTAGGTTGGTACAGGACAGCCATTGTAATTAATCATCTGGCAAAACACAACACATACACATATTGACCATGAAAGTCTGTGCTGAGTGTACAGCTTAATGTTGTTTTCATCATTTTCATCTCATATTTTCCTACAAAAAAAAATTATTTCTCAAACATGGCTTTCAAAAATATAGATATTTCATCTCTGCTTACATCTATCAATTTTCACACTCCATGCTAGCTAGCTCAGACTAAAAGATTCCAACATGTTCAGATACTCTGGCAACTCCAAACTTAATGACTCAAAGCACAGTGTTGAACATGAGTTTCCCATCAAATTCATTGACAGTATTCTTGGGTAATAAGACCATCCACATGGCTCCTAGAATGGATAACACCTGTTATTGTACACCTGGATCTGATAATTATTGAAAATGGGCTAAACCATATTTTCCATGTTTGAGAAGTCTGTTGTGTCAGTTATGACGTTTTGTGTCTCAGAGTTCAATGCATAACCTATACTTTGCACTTCGTAATGGTCAAGGCCAGAGATGCAGAGCACCAATGCATGACTGAACGTTTCAGTCTATGGCTGGATCTCATTGAGTAAAATTATATTTTTACCTGTTTAACATTTGGAAAACATTAAGATATAATTTGCATCATGGATACCATGTTTAATGTCAGTATTCTTTTATCAAGTGTGATTCTCATATCTGTATGACAGATCTATATAACGCATAAGGCCACTGCAATGATATCCAGTATTATGTAGTTTTTGTGCTTTAATCGCAGTGACTGTCTACCTTTCATAAAGGTTTTAGAAAATATTTATTCCTGTAAGAATTGAAAATTTAATGCACAAGATTGCTGCCACAATATTGTAATGTTCAGACTTGGAGGAAATTTTAATGTATATGATTATGATTGACATCAAACAGAAATTGTTTATTTTGATGTGATTGTAGGCCATCAAGCAGAGTAAAGTATCAATATTTGCAGCACCATGTGATTGTAAAACTTACAACACTGATTGGAAGAGTTCTGTGTGGATATTTAGACATTTCTCCAATTGTATATATTTACTAGTATAATGAAATAAGACAAATTATTGACTTAGAAATATATGTATACAAGATCCTATCCCATGCATTGGGGAAGATTTTTCCATTTGGTTATATACAACTATTATAAACTGAGGCTATATAAACTTTGTTTCTATATTTTATGCTTCACATTTCAGGATAAGAACATTAAAATCTTATCTTGGTTTGTGTTTAATCTTAAATGGTTCTGCTTTGTCTCAGATTCTCATGAAATAATAACAGTACGTAATAAGAAACAATATTGATACGACTTTCAATGGAATCAGTGATCAAATAGAGAAATTTAAACCGAAATTTCACAGCTATTTTAAAAAATAACATGTACCATATTGTCAGGGGACCATAGCTTGATATTAGGGTGTCCATATCGCATTGCCTTTAAATATATATGTATATCATTCTGATTGTACAATTTCCAATGCCTAATTTCCCTAGATGTATAAAAACAGTAATTCCACTAGTGTTTAGGACAGAAGGGTTTGTAAATCAGGGATTTTTATCAGGTAAGAATATTTTAGCTTTTAGGAAAATTCACAGCTATGTTATGCATGTCAATTTTGAATTTTGTGTGTTTCGATAAGTTCTATGATGCAGCTTGTTGATTGCCTACAGAAGGTGAATTCTAGAAGAGTAAAAGTTTCTGATAAATATGTGTTTATGTGTGTTTAGGATAATGTGTGGACACTTCATTGCAAGGTTACTGATCTTTACACGCTGCCTTGAAGTGATGTGTGTGTGTGTGTGTGTGTGTGTAAGAATGCATGTAATGATGTATTTATGTACGTACGCATGTATGTAATGTGTATGCATGTATGGATGTACTTACGTATGTATGTATGTAAAAAACCATAAAGTTATAAATGTAAAAACTGCAATTAATGAATAGGATGACTATGTACTTTGTTCTATCTAGCATTATTTTATGAAAATAATTCTGAAATAAAGCTTTTTGAGGGCACTTACACTGGAAAAGTCAAACATGATGTCATGTGTTTGTTGTGACTGATGCCATAATCTTGCTGTGGCAATTCAGTTTGGATATTGTGAGAATACTAAAAATGGTATAACCTTCTGCTTGAAGTTTCAAAATAGGAAAAGTTAGCTCAACACTACTTTGATGGCCTTTGAGAAACTAATCACAGGTCTATTGCCATGTAGTGGCTTGACAGTATTTTGTCTAGGCTGCAAATAATACAGTTCCCACAATTTGTTGAATATTTTTGACTCATGTGTAAGACAAAGTTGTAACAATTGTCTTTGGGATACCTTTGACTGGTAACTGTTAAGGTTCAAAGACAAGAAATTGACCTTTTTAATCTAACAATTCTCTGGTGGTTAATAAGCTCAACCCCCCGTAAATTATATGTTTTCTGAACGCCTAGATATAGGGGAACATTTTGGTAACCACAGTGTCACCATTGTTAAGGTGTGTGTGTGTGTGTATATATACATATATATATATATATATATATATATATATATATATATATATACTCTTGATCAATATATATATATATATATATAATGTGTGTGTGTATGTGTGTGTATGCATGCATACAAGGCAGCAATAGCCCAGCTACAGTGTACTTGTTTTTGTTAGAGCCCATTACTATGCACAACCAAAACAGTTTTTCTACTTTTTTTTATTTTTTTATTTTATTTTATTCTTGTAAACAGTGCCAGCTGGCAGCATCTTACAGACAAGTCAAAATATGAAATATAAAATATTAATCTATCAAAAGTCAAATTGACAAAATTGAAAATGAAGAAACAACATACAAGAAACATGACAGAAAGAATAAAATCACATCCGCAAAACTGCAAAGATGTTTGGTTTGTTAAATTGCATTGAATTGGCAAAGATATCAATATTACTAGTACTGTTAAGTGAATTAAATAAGCAGGAAATTTGAAGCCCCTCTTTGTAACATCGACTTATATTTAGCAAAAGTAACTGCAAGTAGGAGCTTTAAGAAAAATTCTCACTCTCCATATAATTTTCCATTTAGACCACCCCTGCACTAATTTCACCATTGCTGCCAAGGTAGTAAATGCTAAATCAGGTGATAAAGCTGTAGGATTATTAAAAAGTTGTTCATGGATGTCAGCATTGCATATGCAGTTCTTAACATTTCATCATTATGAAGAAAAAGCGTTGACTACAAGTACAAACCTATTTCATTAATTATTGTAAGCAGTGAGCCTGACATTCTGGATGCTGCAGATTCCCAAAGTTGATCAAGACATGTAAATTTTCAGTAAACCAGAAATCTCATCATACACATCTAAATATAAAAATTCTGTTGTCATGGAACATAAAGTTTGACATGAAAATGTAGTAAGTACAGTGTTATTATCACAATTGTATCATCTTTGAACTGTTACAACACCTGGTGAAGATTAAAATTAACAAACTTTGACCCATTCACAAGACATGTACAAAGACACTCCCTAACAGGTTAGTTTTGCTGTTTGTTTCTAGAAATTGGCCAATAAACGTTGTCTATGTCAAAAATCATAAAATCTACAAGCAGTTATACTGAATGAAGGCAGTGTCCTCTTCCAGTTATATTTAATACATATACATGAATTCATGTCACAATGATTGTTGTACTATTGAGAGAAAAATTCGAGATATGAACTTTCCTAAATGTTCAAATTTTAAAAGTGAAATAAATTTTGAAACTGAAGTAAATGTTCAAATTTTAAAAATGACTTTTAATAACAATGGAACACAAATTATTTCAGGCGAAAACAAATCTAGGCGATTCTAAATCAAAGTCTGTCAGTCTATATACACCAGTAATGATGTTACAATGTTGAGGGCGACTTTTGGCATTCTACATTGATACACAGAGCAATCTTGTACATTGTATATACATCTGGATCTTACATGTTAATGAACTGGGGTATTTCAAGCTTACCAGCTTCACTGAAAAGAGTTGATTTGAGGAAATATGTAAAATCGCTTGAAAATGTTTCAAAATATAAATTTTCAATTTTTCTACAATATCAACTATCATTTTTAATCACAAATATTAGCTTTAAAAGATCCAATTGATTCACAGTCTCTTTACCATTTTGCCTACTTTAAGAAGCCAAATATATTGTCAAGTTCAATTTATACCACTTCCAAGACTGTAAATAGAATAGCTAAAAATGTATGACTTTCAAGGTACCCCTTGTCTCCATTTCATATTTTACTGCAGGCAAAGAAATTACATCTGAATTGTTGATACAGATGTCAATTAATGCAAGTGAAAAACTAAGTTTACGCTGTAATATCAACTGATGTCACAATGTCGTTCAGTCTTTATGCAAAATGACAACATATGTAAATTATAATGATCTAATGTCCAATCACCTGATAGTTCACATTATTAATTGCTCCTAAAAAAAGAAGGTCAGAAAATTTCATATGTAAATTGCACAAACTAAAAAAAGTTATGAGTTGATTATTTTTCAAGATGGTCCAAGCAAAGTTTGTGAAAAGCAAACATTGTATTTCTGGGAGTAAGTCATACAAAATACTGAACAACAAACTGCGGTATGTAAATCAAGGCATACAATGCTCACCGTCAAAGTCTACAGACATATTTCATCTTACAACATAAAGTATTTACTTTTCCAATTCATCAACCTTTCAAGTGAGTTGTTCTCTTTCTCCATTGTAAAATCAATATTTTGAATTGACATCAATAAAGCTTTAATTGGTCCCTGTTTGATTGTTACCTTGCGGTTAATTTTCTACAAGGAATTTTTGAAGAACAAAATTCCTAGCCCTTCTTATTGAGACATCAAGCATGGTATGTGATACCTTTTAAAATTCACTTAGAACACGTTTTGAGAATGTATTTTTACATGCAAATCAGGGAAATAAGTTGACACTACACTGAGCATCATGCGTGCACAGTCTACAATCTAGGACCACTAATATTATAGAAATAAAGGATGACGCGAGATGAAAGTAAAAAATTGACAGGCATTGCTTGCTGAGCCCATTAATTTTGGCTTCCTCTTGCCTGCACCCATAAATAAATGTTAATGGTCAGGGCAGAGTCTATTATTTCCATTATATTATCAAAGAACCCAAGAAAACCATCAAAGTTCATGAAAACTTCCAATGCGAAAGACAACAGGGCCCCAGAACTTGTACTACACAAATGTTGTATTCACTGAACAGTGACGTACAGCGCTGTATGCATGCTCAGTGCACGTCAGTTGCGCTGAAAAAATTTGTGCAAATCTGGAGATTTTTTTGAAAAAAGTCTTTTGACTTGGACTACAAGTGCTCCATATTATTTTGTGTTTGATTATGATCTTTGTACAAATCACAATTTACGTTTTAGCTGTAAAGTTTTGATGTTTACGATACTGTGAATTGTTAATATTCATATTCACGGGCATGTAAACAAACCATTGCAGTGTATTTGTGGTCAGTCATATGGTTCAACTTGACCAATTAAAATACACTTGACAGGACATGGTAATGTACATTAATAGTCACAACGTGGTAGCTTTTCAATTGTTGGAATTGAAATATCAATTACATTTTTCCACTTTTTTTCGTATCTTGTTCTTCCATCGTCATACTCTATTTGAAAACTTTCTATTTTTATATTTGGAAAGCATTTTGGAGGTTTCAAAGTATTACCCCAGTCTTGGCCACAATATTTACAGTAGATCTTTTTTAAACCAAGTTTTTTCTTTGCTGGGTCTCTATGCTCTTTGAATTCTACTTTTGACCGTATGATGTTATCATTAATAATTATGTGATTATTCATTCCATATTTGTGCACATCACTGGCCAAGCAAACAAACGTTTTACAACAAACACAATTAAGTTTGATCACATTTGCTGGGTAGGTATCTCTCTTTTGATGTTCAGTAAATTCTTTGTGAAGTCTGTCTTCAAGTTTTCTTGTTTGGATCTTTGAAATTTCCATATCATACTCCTCCTCTGACATACTGTGAATTTCTTGGATTGCTCTGTCTACTTCCTGATCAAGTAAAGTGTTTACATCAGCTCTCATACTTGTGGCCTGATCTCCAATGAAATACACAATACTTTCCCCACTAATCAAGAGCTCGGTGATTTGCTTTGTGGAAATTACATTATCAACGTGACCATACCACACTATTGTATTACATATACAGCCAGTACCCAGTTTTGTCTCAATACCACCAGTGGTAACTATTAACTTATGAGAACCGGCTGAAAACTCTTTCATGATGTTTGGTTCTTGGAGTGCTGTGACAGAAGCATCAGTAATACCATCGTTCTGTTGCTCTTGTTCTGCTCCAAGTGATAATATAGGTTTGAGATTTTGGAGATGTTCATCCTCTTGTAACATTCTGTGAACTGCCCTGGCCACATTTTGTGATTTGACGAACACAATCCCTAGACAGAAACACAAAAAATATTGAGATTAATGACCTTGATGCAAATCAATTACACTTGCGTTTTCATAGAGGATAA
Organism: Ptychodera flava; assembly: GCA_001465055.1. Lineage (NCBI taxonomy): Eukaryota > Metazoa > Hemichordata > Enteropneusta > Ptychoderidae > Ptychodera > Ptychodera flava. Next base: position 4,344 of record LD383904.1, on the reverse strand, counting down.
AGTACATGTACCAGTATAAAGACAAAGCAGCTAGCCTTCGTGAATTTCATATGAGCTGTAAAAAATCAAGTGATATTTTTGCTTACTTTCTTTGATGAATTCAGGATAAAGGTAAAGAAATACAAATTCATGGCTAATTTTCCTAGATCAGTGAAAACTGGTCACCTTGCAATAATATACAGTATGTAATCTATTTTCAGTACATAGTTGTAATTATTTATCATTTACTCTTTAAAAATGATACAGTCATCAAAACAATGCTCTTAAGCTTAAACATTTAATATTTTCTGATCAAATTATTACAGAATGACCATCCTAAAAACTCACTATGATTTGCCCAGCCCACATCTGTGTAAGACATTTTTTACTCTTACTGATCCTTCATACATTTTGAATGAAATGTTACAATAATTTCCTGTAAAAAAAGAATTGACACTTGCAAAAAATATCAGTGGACTAGTTTGATGCATTACAAACTCATCTTTCTCATTTTTTACAAATTTTAATTAGTTTACTAGCCACTAAGATTCAATACGATGGGATACAGGATACAGGGATACAATTGAGACTATTCAACAATGTTACGGTCTCTGTACATAATGCTTTGACAGTGTGACACAATATATTGAGAGGTAAAGGATGATTACCCAATATTGCCTGTTCCTATGTTGTACCAGCATGAGTGTCATTTGAACTACATCAGACACGAGACCTAGCAAAAATAACATAACGACACAAGAAGTAGCAACCATTTTGTTGTTTACTTTGTTTACTCTCAAGTAGCAAATGTAGAACGGGAACATTCCGAAACTGATGGCGTTTATCATGCTTATCTCAACGCTTACTGTAAATATCACAACTGATATTTTACAGTAACCGTCACCTGGGTGAGTAATAAGGGCATGGTGGGTTATGATATTACTGAACTATATAATTGACTCTAATGAAAGCAATATTTACCTCTGAATTCATCACCCTTGTTTTCCATCTCTTTCTTCAGAGTCTTTCTCAGCTCAGTTACCTTTTGGTTTGGATGTTTGTCCTCATCTTCTGAATAGTCAAATAATTCACTACTTTTCTCTGGAAAAAACCCAAAAGGATGTGTTTTACAAATTATTGTATTTGCCCGTCCTTTTATTGTTTGACTGTTTTCAAATCATTCAACTTTTACTCCATATGTGGGGCCTGACAAGAATTTATTCCAATCAGCCAAGATCACCACCACTACCAAGACAATATTTCATCAACATATGAGGAATTTTGCACACATTGACTAGTGTTGTCATTCAATACTAACTAGAGTACTTACGGTTAAATAATCCTCTGATGAAATAAATGTCACTACCCAGTCCAACATTATCTCAATAAGACAAATTTTTAAATGCTCTTACATTTGGAAGAATTTGACCATTCTTGAGGCACGTCACGGGAAAACAATATTTTTGTCAGTTTCCATATTTCATGAAAACACAGTCCAGACTGTGATGAAAACAAAGCCTTGAAATTCACCTGTGCAAAGTACAGCAACATTAACTTATTTTATGTCTGCGTATAGCTATCACATGATATCCACTCACGTTGCAATAATTCAGTCAAGCCAGAGTGTCCTAACATAAAAATCTAACAAGATAAATACTTTTGCAACTTACGCCTGTAGAATTTATACAGCTTTTTTCGGTCAATGAGCCTTTATTTTTGCCAGTTGCATGTCTGCCTCTGTCTCGGTAGAATTCATCAATGATTTTTAGGCTGTCAGACATCTTGCAAACATCATTCATTAATAAAGCTGAGTTGAAAACAAAAATACAATGTCAGTGATGGTGCATGAATTCAGCTCTTTCAATAAAAACATATGTGAAAGTATGTATTCAATTAAATTAATGTGTTAAAGCAATACTAGTATTGAATGTTACAAAGCTCTTTCGTAATATGATAGTGTTAGTTTAAATTGTTGGTTTTTGCTCGAAAAAATTCACTTTTGCGTATTAAAACCAGGCAAAAATAATAAAAAGTTTCAACATTTGTAAGAAACACTTGGAAACTACATTCTGCCAACATAGAGAAAAAAACTGTTTTTGGACCCATTTCCTCAAGCTGACCAAACAACCCCTTCCAGTGTGAGACACTTTTAACGCCTACATTAATTTTGAGCTTTTCAGTTTTACAGCTTTTTGCCAAAAGCAGTAGCATGGACAAGCAAAGAGGCAAGTTACTTTGTGATGTTTGACCTACTCACAGAAGTGATGAAATCAACACAAAAATAGTTAAATATCAGACAGAAGTGCATAAGCCTGACTGCATCCAATATCTTCCTTCGTAACATTTCACTCTACAAAATATATGTTATGGTGGCAATAAAAGATAATGCAGTTATTTTTGGTATATTCTCTTTCAGAAGTGCTTCCCACTTTTGATTAACACTCTTTTTAAGCCATTTAGTGTCACAGGATTAGTATCAGTTTTATCTCAAAACAATTTGATAACATAAAAAAACAAAGGATTAAAACAGCATGGTGATAGTCAATATTAATATCACAAAATTTTACACTAGAACTATACAGGGATTGAGGACTCAGTATTACGCAGAACTTTCCTGAAAAAAGCCAGATTATCATAAATCTATGCAAATGTAAAAAAGCCACTCTAGTGATTAGACATGCTGTTTGGTCTCAGAATCCCATAATTTTGCCATGTTTCAGGTGTTCATTGTCATGGAATCTTGCACATAATGTCTGTGAATATATAGCAACTAAACTCGAGTCGAAAATAAACTGAAAAAATGTTACCGTTTTTGTTGGAGAACGCATATGTTTAAAACTGTGTTCCCTGAATAACCATTTGACCCCTCTTTGCATATGTCATGATTATTCAAATTTATAATGTCCTGTAACTTTCCGTTTAATTACTATTTTCTATTTGTTTATTAATGGACAACATGAAAACGTGGTATAGATTCCTACGTAAAATTTATTTCCATCAGCTGTTTCTTTTTTTAGGTGTATTAATAATTGTTTATCAAATAAGGTATCTTTTCTCTCTTAAGATTGATAAAGTTCATACTATTACAGTTTTGATTTTCTTGAAGGTTACAATTGGTACTGCAGACAGCTCTATTGGATTTTACCACTAAACAAATTTACATGGCTAGGTAATAAAACAGCTGTACAATTTGAAGAAAATCAGTTGCTGCATGTCTGAGATATATAACTCTACTTGTGAACACAAACCAAGGGACAGATCCTGATCAGAAAATTCCTCATTGGCTTTATCCACGGGGATTAAAGTTCAAAGGAGCTTACCAGAATTATACATCAGTAGATGTTCACACTGCTGAGCTATGTTGTCTTGTCTGTTTAAGGTGGCTTTCCTTCGTTTCTCTGACATCAAATTTTCATACTGCTGAGTTCCGTGTTTTACAGAGTCTTCATTCAAGCAAACTTTATCCAGGTTCTCAATCTTCTCCATGATTTCTGTAACCAGTGCCTTGAAAGGATCCGGATTTCTTGAGTCAGCGACTATAAATTTCTTTTCATAGTTCTCAGACTTGTTTTCCTGGAATGTTTCCTGTTTATTCTTTACATCATCATCTACTTTTAAAAGTTTCTGAGCATCTAAGTTTGCACACAGAGTCAAAATGTGGCACTTCAAGGGCAAATGGTTATTCTTACTACCAGCACCAGGGCTAATAGTCAAGCCAACAATCTGAGGAGTCTCATTTTGAGCCGAGGCAGTTTGTCCTGCTTTCATTGTGAAGTAATGGCTCATAATTTTATTGTAAGGATGGTCTTTCATGGTGTGATGGCATTCATCAAAGATAACTAGGGAAAATTTTGAAAGGAGACTTTAATTTTTTCCAAGCCTGTTGCATAAATTTCCCCCTGTTATGACTAAAATATCACAGCTTTTCATTATGCTTTGCAGAGGAACTTTATCGCAAGCCGATGTGCTTCTGTGTGCAGCTTTACTGAATGTGGATGTGCTGCTAAGTCCAACCACCTCACAGTTAGAAATCTCATTTTTGAGAGTGACATAAACTTCATCAAGATGATCATTTTGATTCACCACAAAGAGTATTTTCCTTGATTTGGTTGTCTCCTCCTCTGAACTGGTTGTTCCCTTCAAATGTTCTTTGGCTATTTTGACAGCTGCTTGTATTTTGATCTTTCCCGTTGGAAGACAGATGATACAGTTGGTCTCCATGAAGGCTGGCTGAAGTTCTATCAAATAGTCATTGTCTTCATGTTCCATTGAGCTGTTTATAAGAATGTTGAATTACTTTATTTAAAAGAGTAACATGGGGCCCGGGGGCACCGACGTCCTTTGTACCTCCTTACTGTTTATTAA
>LD383858.1:20855-35443 GCA_001465055.1 Ptychodera flava | reverse complement strand
CTTCGCTCCATGTAGATAAATGAATAAAATGGGTGTAAAAATTCTTACTTCATCCCAGTTGCCCACGTTTACTTTACTACTATTAATAGCAAAGACCAAGTGTCCTACCTGTCTTGATTGAGGATTTGCTAGCATCTGAATATCCGGGCCCGCCAGTGGAGAATTGATTATCGGGATCAGGTGAACTCGGCGCATCAAAGGTTTGCTCTGTGTCAGGCTTGAGTAAATGTGATGTTGTAGTGGCCACAGTGTTGAGGGACCGTGCAGTGGCCAAGCTGGAGCGGAAACCCTCTGTGGTACTCATCAATGTGCTTGTGTCGCTCAATGTATCTCTCTCCGATGAGGCATCACTCTGGCGTCCACCATTGTCCGTAGGTGAAGTGCTACGATGGTCAGATTCGCGTGTTACCATCGTTGGACGATCCGTGAAGTCCCTGCGCTGGGTCGATACCTTGCTTGTACCGATGGTGGCTGCGTTGGTTGATTCAGAATGATTGAGTGACGTATCTACGCTGGCAGACGCAACGGTGGCTGCAATAAAACACGACCAAATCATCATGTATTTACATGCGAAAATTTAATGTTCTAAGAATTTGAAGAAGGCACTGTCGAGTTAGACACTTTCTTTAAAATGAATTTTCCACATTTCTTAGGCCACTGACAGAAGGTCTTTGGACACTCCGGCACGTATTCCCTTTGGCTTTCCGAATAATCAAACGAAACCAATGATCGGCACGAAGAACAATATCATGATATGATCAAGCTAATATCAACAATTGCGAAACACTAACTTCCACACTTCACCGGTTGAAAACCGTATATTATTTTGTCATGAATTTGACATGAATTTTTATTTCATAAATGCCATTCTACTTCGGTGTTTTAATAGTGAAAAGGCACTTTCGAGCGAAACTGAAAGATGAATTTTGATGCAAAAGACCTCATGTTTTGTATATGCCCATTATCAGCCACGAACAGTATAATAATGTTGAAAATATTATGCCACATGTGCAATTTTATCTTTGCCACGTGTCTAAATGTCTTTGACTGTAATGATGCGTTGAAGTGATTTGAGATTACATTTATTTAATTCTTTTACATGTCAGCAAATGAATATAGCAGGAATATGGATTGAAATCTGTAACCATAGTATACTACGTCTCTGAAAGTCACTTGCAATTAAGTTAACTTTACGTCCGGGGTATAGTTCTTTTCGTTCTCTCGCATTAATCTTACACTTTTATCAAAAACTTATCAAATAATACTCACTAAGATGTTCGCATCTATCCCCATAGTAACCATTCGCACAATCACAATAGAAATCTTCATCACCATTAGGTATACACGTTCCTCCATTTTCACATTGTTCAAAATGACAGATTATTTTTTTCTCGCAGTAAGTCCCTTGCCACCCTGCTGCACATGCGCAATGGAAAGCCATCGGTAGCAGTACATCGGTACAGTTACCGTCGTTTGCACATAGATTGCTATCGCAATTGTCTTGGGCACAAATTTGTCCAGTGAAGCCAGGAGCACAGACACATTTCACGTCATCTGCCTCCTGGCAGGTACCTCCATTTTCACAGGGGTTATATGGTTCACAGCTATAGACAAAGTCCCCGCTGTATTCATTGGAACAGTCGCTTATTTCTCCGTCGGTTGAATTACGTCCATTCATCTGTGCCGTCAATACTGAGAGAGAGAGAGAGAGAGAGAGAGAGAGAGAGAGAGAGAGAGAGAGAGAGCCAGTAACTTATTTGAAGTCTCTATGTTTGACTTTGCCACTCACACACCGTTTCGTGCATTGATGAGTTGAAGAGCACTGTACTTTGCCGCATGTTTGATTTGTTCCATTGTACTATTCAGTCGTTGTTAGAGACGACTTCCCAAGGCTGCCAATCAGGTTATGGGCCCTCCGAGTTTGCTAAGTGCTGCCTGTTCATAGTCCGAATGTGTTAGATTAAGGTTTCAGGGTCTGATAGACCAGGTAAGACTAGGTAAATCTAAGACAGGTAAATCTATGTCGGAGCCAGAGGTCTCTCAATGCTCAGTTGAGATCAGGTACCCTACCCTCGCGTATTGAAACGGGTAGATTTCAAGACCTAGACGTAGAAGATAGAATTTGTGAATTTTGTGATTTGCATACCCTAGAAACGGAAACGCATTTTCTGTTTTACTGTAAGGCATATGACCATCATCGTAGAATATTATATGACAAAATTACAGAAAAATTAGCAAACTTCAGTGACTTATCAGACCCTGAAAAGTTAAAAATCTTATTTACAAATTGTTGTAGACCATTATCTCGCTTTGTTGAAGCAGCTTATACTGTCAGGAAAACTTTTTTGTATCATCAGTGCTAATTTATTGTACTGTACTGCTTTAAGGGTGACCTGTAAGCCTGTGTGGGCTGGTTGCACGTATTGTATTTTTACAGTTTTGAATTTTGTATGTTGTCACAGTTGCAGCGGAGAGCTGCGAGTGCAAATGTCACTATAATAAAAATCCATACCATACCATACCAATACATCTAAGCAGGTATACACAAAAACACTTCTGAACTTTGTACATAAACGGGACAGTTTTATGGAATGTAACTAATTTCACGTCGAAATGAGACAAACTCCCGTAATTAAAGGGTCAGTAATGCTAACGTTTATGATGATTTTTTTCAGTATTTTTATTTTTTATGTCAATTGCAAGTTCTTATTTTTACTTCCAAAAGAACAGTTGAAACATCCGCCTTTTAGTTTGTCAACATTATTGTGAAAAGAATTGTTATTGTTTATATCTAAATTCTATTCTGGACTAGAATTTAATTGCCAACAATAAATGCAGTTTACACATGGTTAGGAAGTATTGACAAGATTAATACTGCGTATATCAACATAGTTGGGAGTACAACAAGAAATTTTGGTTGATATTAAAACTAAATTTTGAAATAGTAAAAAACTTAAAAGTTGGCAGCACTGGTTATTCAAAGTCATTATAGGAGTACATGTATAGTTTTACAATATAGGTGCATAAGCTATCATTAAGGTCAGTAGTTTATCCATAGTTTGAATTATGTCTCATTATGGTGACAAATTTTACAATAGTTCCATTGTATGCACTGAGAATCACACTTCATATCATGACGAAAATGTGGCTTGCCATCGTATTCCGTATATTTGCCTGAATCCTGTTGATCACAGTCAAAGTTTCACGCTGTTAATATATCTTCACGCGTACGCACATCACAACTTTGTGCGAATAACTATGTCTTGTTGGTTATAGACACAGTATCAGGCTAGACATATTGAAATGAGAGTGAATTCCACACTATGTTAACGCATTTTATTTTATCCGTTGTTTTTGTGAAGTGCATGTATTATACTTCAATATTGTGGTACAACTTGTTTGAACTGTGATAAGCGTGCAGTTTTCTGGCAATTGAAACACGGCCTTATGGAGGGATTTGAACTATACACATATTATCTGGTCAACGATATCAATGCAAGTGAAATTTTTAAGATTGGTCAAACGGCCTACCATCAGAATTTAAAATATGTGTACAGAAAGGATACTAGAATGGGAGCCTAAATCTCGTACAGACAAGGAGAACACTGCAAACAAAGGTAAGAGTTGAGAGTTTTGTCCTCTCAAACAATGGTACTTTCTCCTAATCAAAATGGCGGCGCGTGATGGAACATTACTTTGCATTACCCACTTGAAAAGAGCCTGAAGGGCAATATTTGCGATTGTAACATGCCATTCTTGACAAACTCTGGCATGATAAAGTATGTGCGAAACTAGAAATTGGTCTGAACGGCTCCTAACAGACTCAAAACATTGTTTTGAGAGTAACGGGCGGTACCTGGTCGGGTTATGACTCACTCTACAAAACTTGTACACACTCACCTGCATGTGTTGTTAGCCGGAAGAAAAGTACGAGGCAATATATGTACATGTTGTTTAGCAGTTAAATATACCCTTTTCGTGTCAGTTGGATGGCGTGTATTCTCCTCAGTGTCCAGAAAAGGGTATTTCTGAAATGCTCACGCAGCATCCGATATGTTGCTGCTACTCCAACGTGAAGACTGACCCGACACTGTCAATAGACCTGAAGGTACCTTGAGTCGTGACTTTTCTTGCTTGCCCCTTATTGAGTTCGCGCATAAAGCGATCCTTAATGTCATGACCTAGATTTATGTGCAACGGACCGCCCCAAACGTGGAACAAAGCCCATATGGGGGACAAAAACTCAAAAAGAAGTCTCAAACTTTCGAGGACATTAAAGGTCGCGGCACCTTATAACCAATCACTCAGGCACAAAAATAAACAGTCTAAGACAATTACTCTGTGTGTTTGAAATAAGTGTATATGATCATGATAGTATATGCAAGTGTAAGTGAAAAAGAATAATTATACATTCATTTTTAGTTTCAGGTAAAGGTTGATAAAGTGTCAACACATTTGAGAAGAGCTCATAAATATGGGGAACTAGGAAGTTTTTATGGTTTCCTGAGTCATACCCCAGGATATGCATTTGAGTCACTGAGGTTGCGTACTATACCACGTACGTGTGCACGTGCCGATACAGAAAACTATCAATTCGATTTTGAATTTTTAACAGAAAGTAGAAAAGTAAACTTTTATAAGTGCTTAATTCAGTGGAACTCGGTAAAAGTGAATCTAAATTAAGTGTGCTGTTGTCTTGCATGGAATGTTTGTCGTCTGATAAATAAAATATTTGATATATTTTGAATGACGTTGATTTGTAAAACATCGGTGCTATATTTCCATAGAGTCACGTGATAGGCTCTCATGGCATGAAGGGTACATGTGGATAGTTGGAGACCTGACAAAGAATGGCACGGCCGCAAAAAAAATGACTCGTAGTGCCGAGAAAAGTGTGTTCACTTACTTTTCTGAGAACACTAAATATCACCATAGATCGTTTAATATCACAGATTACCTTCATCATGAGATCGCCACTTTTTGAGCAATCCAAGACACTACAATTTACCCCACTAAAGCAGTATTAGTTTGTCAAAACAGCCCAAAACTGACCATTTTCTGACCCCTGCTGGGAAGACGACAATCTTCAACAGGTTGTTCAACAGATGGTTGTCAAATTTACCTTTTTGACCCTTCTTGAAGGTAGCCCTCTGAAATTATCGCGCTTGAAATGTTGAGAAAGGTCTTCAAATTCTCGCGTGCATGGCAGTTGTTCAAGGGAATATCAACGAATGTCTATGTCAGTAAAAGTTTTTTCCCTCTGCCGTTGGCTGACTAGCATAAATCATGTAAGCTAGCACCCTAGTCATAAAGCATTCGAGTAGAAAGGAAGTTGAACCCTGATGCAATAAACAAGCATTTCATGATATTTCATAATTATAATAGTTATAACTATTAATTTCATAACTATTAACAGTTCGCCTATGTGCCAACATTAAAGTCTAGCCAGCACACAAAGTGAACTTGTTCACTCATTAGCCTGCCGACTTTAGGTCGCTGGAAGGATATTTATCTCAGCACTACCATGGCCGTCGATGGGAAAGTAAATAACAAAGCCTGAACCTTCATTTGATCTGCTTTCACCCCGTTGTGTCTGATTTTCACTGCAAGGTTTCATTTTAGCGTTCCACTTCGAGTTTGTGCATACTTTTACGATGTTTCATTTCATGAACATTAGAGGGGGTCATCAGTTGACCTATACGGCAAATATCTGCTTCAAAACAGATATGGTCATTTCGTTTTGTTAAAATGATGAAGGTTCATGGCCAAAATTCACAGATTTCCAGGAAAATGAGTGACATACTTGAACGCCCATCTTTATCTTATTGATAGAGAGACAGACAGATAGATAGATAGATAGAGAGAGAGAGAGAGAAAGAGAGAGAGAGATGAATTTAGTATCGACAAAAGCTTCTCTGAGTAACTGATTTCTATATGTAGTTAGTCAAACACTCAAAAACTGAACATTGTTTCTAGATAGACAGAGCATTACTTAGATAAATTCTCGTCTAGATATTTCAATTTCTTATACTAAACTTTGCCCGATGAAAGTCATCTGTGTAAATCTGAATATTGTGAAATCCAGTACATTTAAGTTGTAGGTATTCTGGAGATAATAAAAACTATATTAATTTTATAATCGACCTTCTCCTCCTTTCAATCTCTGACTATCGAGTTAATAGAGTTGTAACAATTGTTCGAGACTGAATACTTATTATTTCATACAAAATATCGTGTAGACTTAAAGTAAAATTGAGTATAGTTTACACGAAAGTTGGTTTCTTAAACTTTCCTCTCTCGTTGATCCCTGATTATGGAATGGAATCTAAAGAGCGTTCAATTTCTACAAAATACAGTTGACTTAAAATCAACCATCATTATATACTCATTAACCCGAGAGCAAGTTCTGAAATAAATTTGATATTGATTGATACTGATTAATCGAAAGTTTTGAAGAGTACTAACCAATATTTTGCGCTGGCTAAAAACGTTGAATTAGAAAGTATCTGCTCAAGCATTGTTGAGAGATATAAAGAGATATATAAAGATTCATTATACTAGTCCCAAGAGTTGATAGCCTATCAGTATTGTTAGATGTAGTTTCGTCCTGAATAATTTAAAGTCATCTTTTCTTACAATAATACCAGGTGACGAAGACGTCGTCTCGGTAAAATGTTGTCTGAGACACATGTCACTTTGTAAATAAAAAGACCCTTTTTCGATGATTTAAGTTGTCGCCGAGAAAACTCAGGAGTAGGGATAAGAAGTCATCTTGTTGATTTCTCGGACTAATCTCTTATCATTCTGTTTACGAGTATCAACTCCCTAATGAGAACGTGACTGAGATAAAATGTGCGTGGATCATGAAGAGGAACGCTGAGTGTACGAGGTAGTTCCACGTTCAAACTGCCGATTGGTAGAATCCCTTTAGAGCGCCACAATTGTAGTCTTTTTCAGTGGACAATTAATCAAAACTTTCGTAATCAGCGTTTTCTGGAATCCTGTCACCTTCGACGTTGGTTCCACTATTGCTTCGAAGTGGCGCTCCTCCTTCATATGCAATATTTTCGACGAAACCTTTGCCTTCTTTCGCAACTTCCCCGCTAGAGATTCCATCTCGTGGCGGGCTGTTATCAACAGCCTGTTCAAAACTTTCATAGGCGATATTTGTTTTGAAACCATTAACCTCGGCCTGGGTAGTATTTTGGGCCAGACTCGGTTCTCCTCCTTCGCAAGCTATATTCTCGACGAATCCGCTCACTGACTGCTGTTGAAGAGCGCCCTCACTCTTGTTTCTGTCTTCCAGTTGGTTAGGGGTTTTCTTTGACGTGGTGGTCGTTAGGGATTGGTATTCACTCTTAGGTACCTTTTCAAGTTCAGTGTAGGAAGATTCTCCACTGTCTGCCTCTAAGGTATGATAGAACGATTCTCCCGAGACACGGCCGTCGTTGTTATAGCTGGGGGACACCAGAGCTGGCACCTCGACAGAAGACAGAGTTGTGTCGTAAGCCAAATTATGTAGTGCTACACCAGAGTTCGTCGCCGAACTTTTCAATCTAAGAATAAAATAGCAGCGACGTAGGCACATCAAACACTTGCCCATATAGGACTTCAGGCGTGAATCGTGAAATTCAACGGCGTACACTATGTGCTTGTCGATCATTTTGAATAATAGTGTTATGTTTCAAATGCACTTCAAGGTCGGTGATGTTGCTAAGTAGCATGAACTAGAATAGTATAAGATACATGGAAAAGCATTGAATAGTATACGATAACTAGGCAAGCGAAATTAACAACTTCTGCTATCAGGTATTCCTAGAACGTCATCATAAACATTACTTTAATTAGTTTTTACCAACAATTGCACCAGCTATAGCTTTGAGAGCTGTGCTAAATGAACCCTTCAAGTGTAAAGAAAAGAATAAAAAAACTGCCGACAATACTTTCCGTGTTTTAATCACGGTAAACAAGACTCACACATGCTTGCTACTAACAATGTTGATTGTCGTGGATCATACATAGCTTTCCTTGACAATACAACGTCAGTACATGTGTTGTATGTTTCTCTGTGGGCAAAATTTGTACGAATCTGAGGGTTCAATGTCGTTTTGCGAGTACACGACAGTGGCAACAACAGTATCCGTACGTTTATAGAAGAGCTCGTCCAATAAACGAACACACGACATACACAGAAGCAACAAACCAACCAAACAAACGCACAGATAGAACACCAAAGATCGCTAAAAAGCACTTATTATGGCGTCAAAATGTGTAAAATGCACAAAGGTGCCATCGGACCATTTGTTCAGGAAGTCATATTCTATGAGACTAACAGTGCACTTTTCATGCAAGGGTGTACCACATTCTTGCGTCGCAGATTTACAACTACCAACAGGTTCTTTTACCTACCATCAGATTTGGAACCCTCTTTGAATATCTCAATTAAATAGGTATTTACAGTCATTTAGACCAGGCTTACAAATTTATCGATACCCTAAAAAATCTTTCAAATTCCTCAATTATGTGATCAAAATTTTCAAGTCCCCCAACTATCATATAGCCGCATATTTATTAGGGATATACGTGCAGATAAAATAAACATGTATTGCACAGTTCTGCTCGCAGATGTTCGACACAAAATGTCTTTTACGCACACATAAACATTCTGTTATGATTATGGAAATGTTGTCAGCTGTATATAGAGCCACATTCCTACGACAACTTTTAAAAGGGGTTCATTGTAAATTCATCAGTGGACTTTTTAGATTTATCAGTCTAAGCCGGCTTGGGTTGATCCAAATATGGTTGGGCAGTGGAACCCGCTGAAGAGCCCCAGTGGACGTCCATGACAGTATGCAAGTTGTTATTTCCTTGCTACACGTTGCCAAATAATGAAAAAACTTAACATGGTGGCCATAAAAGTACAAGACATATATGACGTAGACAGACTTTGTTGACAAAATGAATATTGTGTTTCAACATGCTGTGGGGAGACAGCAAGAAACTGTATTTGATACATCGCATAGAAATATTGGGAATGTTATCAACAGTTGCAGCTTCCGCCCAATTACAAGGCCATCGTGTTGTTTTTCTCATGAAAATTCAATGGCATTCGTACATTTTTAGATTTTTTCAAGGTAAAGTCATGAAAAGCGACAAAGTGGTTCTAGAGTTTGTGTAATTTTTACTAATATTAGAACCACTGGTTGACATAAATATGTTATTCATTTTTCATTGCATTACCTACCACACAATGGAATCTGAAAATGTAAAACATGTAGGGAACCAAAATATTTTCAGGTCCCCCTTATACGCAGAGCAGAATTTATGCCCTTACTACCTTAAAATTTAAAAAATCCACCCTGAATTCCTCCAGCCCCCCCCCGAAAGTATTTGTGAATGCAGCCTTGTTGTACATATATTGTTTAATATACTTGCTACATCAAAGCTCTTTGTTACATTAATATTAATAATGATTTCTTGATTTGTATTCATACTCACCGTCTTTTCCTGATGAGAAAATATAAAATGACGAGTAGGACCAACAAGACAATCACTGCCATGACAGCTCCAATAATAGCTCCTAGTCGTTACAGAATAATAGAAAACTTTTCACTACATTCACAATCATAAATTACGTCACGACTCTTTAGCATCAACCGCCAGTTCCCCCTAATCAGTGCAATAAGTCACTTCACCGAGTCTACCAAATCATGCCGTAAAGTCGCCAACCCTGGCCAATTCATCACTCCTACTCAAGCGTAAGTTGGCCCTCGCCCTGGCCCCTGTCTTTATGATAGCTAGTTTATTTGCCGATCTTAGGCTTTGTCCACTTGTGTGACAGTGTGTCTCTCTAAGCCTACCCCAAGTTGACTCACAACTTTACTCAACTTCACTGTATTCTAGAAATCTGAGGGAGTGGGGCAAGAGAACATACGAGTAGTAGACTGCGGAACGAAGCCTTTTGCGACAAACAACACCATAAATCAGAAAACGTTGTTTTCTTTGTAAAGTAAATTACAAACATTTTCAAATGACTTAAGGTATAATCCGCTTCTGGACAGATATTTGGCGTCTTAAACTTTTATAATGATTTTTCGGTCTAACATTTGTGAGGCTTTTTGAAGCTTATGGAGTTAATAGAGCTTTCATGGTCTTATGTTTGCAGAAATTGAAAATTGAAAATGACCCCTGACTTTTATTCTTGGTTTCGAAAGGGAATTGTTTAAAGTAGGTTCCGCGTTAAATGTCAACAGACAATAGTCCACTCAACGAAATTCTTTTCTGTTTTTATTCGGGGCATTTAGGAAATGTTAGGTATTGATACTGCAGATAAGGAGGCTTACCTGTGTGGCTTCTTTGTTTTCTAGCGTTTCCATCTCCCGGTACAGGAGTTGAAATCGTCTGTCCTGGATGAGGTGAAGTCCAAGCATCGGTAGGAAGCATAGAGCTACCTGAACGTGATGTAATGTCAACACTTGGATGCAGGGAACTGGAGGGTCTCGTTGATGTGCCTTCTTCAGGAAATGGATCAGTTTTCCTTTCTTTACTCCGGCTCTCACTCTCCGTACTTGAACTTGTTGGATTAGTTGTCGTCGCCGGACGCGTTGTGCTGTACCTTCGCTGAGTCGTCACCTTTGTTGTACTTTTTGGCGAAGCCTCTGTACTAGCAGATGTTACAGTTGCTACAATACAGCATGTCGTAGAAATTATGAGTGTCATATATTCTAGAAGTTTTGATGGAGTTCTGTCGTCGAAGAGATCGCCTTTGAATGAAATTGCACCAGGAGCACCCGGGCCGATTCTCAATACAAAACCCTTTCTAAGATAGTAAGCAAAGCTATTGAAGTAAAGAATTGTTACTTCGCATGCGTCTTTTTCTGTGTTAAATGACCGAGTCAGTGGTCGTGATAAAACTTTAAGATTCTTTTATATTAAAAGCCGAGTTATAGTTGTTACTTATTTGTTAATAGCAGATAAAAAAGGAAAGAACTGCACCTAATGAAGCGTAATTGTTTAACATATTTTATAACTTACAAAATCACCACACAAAGACAAAACATGTAATGAAATCATTATAAATAATACACTCACATAACAGTTCACATCTATCACCATGGTAACCAGGCTCACATTCACATCGAAAGTGACCATGTTCATTGGGTGAACAGTATCCTCTATTTCCACATCCTTCACCACATTCGCACTGAGTGGGTGACGGTGTGCTGGCACACATGCCATTATTTTCACAAGGATTGCAGACGCAAAAATCTTCAGCACTGACCTTTCCTGCGAAGCAGAGAGTACAGGCACACCTTTAATCACCAGCATCAACATAGATGTTTTCTTTTTCGCCATGGAAATATACTTCAAAACGGCGAAAGTTTTCACCGTCGTAGTCGAGCAAGTTTTATGAATCTACTGTTCCGACACACTATACTAGATTATGTGAGTTTTTATGCTAGCAGTTGGTCCGATCCGATGCCTGCCTCTCCTTCTATAGGTAGACCACTTTTTAAGCTCACAACTATAAAACTGTCGACCAAATATGACCAGCAAGGCCAAAAAAAAGAAAAGAAATGTTTCTGGTCAGCGCGCGCGTCACTTGAACAACAGCGCTTCACCATTTTTTTCCTGTTTGTGGCCGGCGGCCGTGGCTGACACCAAACCAAAATGGCTGAAGAGAAAGAGAAAATTCTTTGGGGGGCATGATCAGTGACTGCATGAACAGTATATATGTGACTATATTGATAAAAATATAAAACTGACCCTCCTCCCTCCCTTGAGGGAAAAAATAAAATTAAATTAAAAAAAATAAAATGCGCGTCGCCGCACCATTTTTTAAAGAAAGACCTGACCAGAAACATTTCTTTTTTTTGGCCTAACTTAATGGAATCTTCTGTATGTGACTTGTATGATTAGAAGACATCGACTTATGATGGTAACTCAACAAGTGAAACATTCCTGTTGTGATGGACTATTTACTGAAAACTTGATAAATGTTTGTAGGGATGACATAATTTCTATATATGTAAATTTAGCATAAATTTGTATTGTTTGTGTACAGAACGGCTGCTCAAGATATAATCATTGTATTAGATGACTTTCCGATACTATTATATATAATGGCTCCGTTACATTGACCTCATTGTATCCAATTTTTTCCATGAGAACAACTACATCACATGCGCTACGAAATTGTTGATTTTGAATTCACTTTCTTCGCCCGATGACTTATCCTTAAAAACTGCCCCGCGACATCCAGTTGTATACATACACATTAATGTGAGTTTGAGCGATTGATTAAGCAAATTCTACCTTTCAGACAATGGTTTCGTCACCTTGCATAGTTCACCCGTCAAATCTTTCTAACAAATGATAAAAAAGATCGAATGCCAGGGCCAGATGAATTTCAAACGCTTTCTGCTTTAAAGGGTTTTAGTGGCAATTTTGTGCAATCAGCAATACCGAGAAAAAAAAATCCAATTATAATGTCATTGCGGAATGATAGGGTCGACAAGTCAATATTGCACTCCATCCCAAACATTGTTTTTCTAACCGTTTAACCTCATACTGAGGGTGGTTGTAATACATTTTGCACTTACTAGAGTCACCCTTAATTATTACTGGTTTCTCGTTCAAATGATCTGATCACTTTTTTCCTTCTTGATCCACGACACTTACGTATATATTTGTAACAACTTACTGATGAATTCATTTCGTATATTTACAATTATTGTTGGAACCGTGGTGAACGCAAAACAAGCATAACATAATCTTTGAAATTTGGCCTTGCTTTAGGAAATATAAATTTTAAACCTTCATCTCAAAAGTTTCTCAAGAATTATATCCTAAAGCTCCGACGTTTCCAAATCTATCTGTATAAGTACTGCCTTAGGGTAAAAGAGGACGCCGAACTTAAACCAAGACATGCACTGCTGATACATAAAAGAAGAGAATAATAAATATGCTTATTTGACGTGACCATATCTAGCGAAGAGAGTTCATGCATTCAGAATTTTCCCTGTATGTGACCGACACGGTATTAACTTATCCGGTTGTACTTTTTTCTATTCCTCTATCATTAAACAGGCGAACGCCCAATTACAGGTTGAGGTACCAATTGCCCACCAGCGAATGAAGCAATCAGTGCTCGAGGGCACTATAGCGTGCATTCCGTCGATTTGTATCAAGATGCTGGAATTTTCCTTTCTATTATGCACATTTTCTTGTCAGCAAATGAATTTCAAAACGAAGCTACATCGAAAGATAATATCATTTATGCTGTCTGACTTTTAGGTAAGAGGGATAAAGGAAAACTTCTGTATAAAACCGGAACTGCGCTTACTCATCTTTTACAGCAATTGTTGAAGAATATCTGAGTTTGTATATTTACTTCTTGATCTACGTGTCAAATTAAATCCTTCTGAAATATTCTCCATTTTCTGTAATGGCGATTGTGGAAATGCCCTTCATTCTCATTTCTTAAGTCAGCAAAAAATCAACTGAACACAAATATTTTTCACGCTGCAGTCAGAATATTTGAGATATGTTGCCGGATTCGAATGATTAGCATCATTTATAAATGATGAGAACGTAACTATTGAATTAATCACATTAAATACAGACAGAACTTAAAATATCACTTCGCTGTCCTTTTTCTTCTATAAATCAAACGAACGTTTGTGCTTCATACCTCACGCTAAAAGTACTATCTTGACGGTTATTATAATGAAGGGCACGTCTACCGAACAATTTAGTTTCTTCCAATCAGACGCAACACAATTTTTTTAATTTTCTCAGTCTGGCAAGACATTCTGGAGTGATTGTAAGCGAGGATTGGCGAAGTTTCAGACTCGATGACAGCATTTTGTGTCGACGGAGAAATGTAAAAATGAAAATTACCACAACCTATGAGCCTTTTCCATTCTCTCAATTATTGGGTTGTCGTAACGTATAGCTTTTCAATAACTGCTGAAGAATCACATTTGTAGCGTGAGATCTATACATTTCACTACTGGATCAAAATGGCGGCGGTCAATGAAGCATTGCAAGGAGAATAAGATACCTACATGGCGTTTCGTTAAACTCCATTAAAGTCTTCAGGGTTGTAGTGTGTTGTTGCTCAGAATTTTTGTATCATCTGTGATACAAATTTTTCGTCACTTTTTTAGTTGTTTAAAGCTTGAATAGGATAAAACAGCTTGTTCTTATCGACGCTACATTTACACCATTCGTGACTCATAACCGTTAGCATTATGACTCGCACACTAAACTTGCCCATACTCACCTGCATGTATTATCAACTGTAAGAATAGCGATAAGTGGTACGCGTTGTTTAGCAGCCGAATGTGTCTCTCCGTGCCGACCGAACGGCGTACGTTTCCCCTGGTGTAATCAGATTTGTATCCCTAACCTGAACTATCACCAGTCGATACCCTCTGTTGCTACTTGAACGTGAAAACTCTAATCGCAGAATTCACTTGATGAGTACCCGCACAAACTGCCAGTAGCGGTGAAATGATCCGTAAATGTATCGAATCAGTACCCTGAGTCGTGACCTGCTTGCTTTCTATGGAGTTCTTGCA
>LD383858.1:0-19735 GCA_001465055.1 Ptychodera flava | reverse complement strand
CTGAGAAACTTCTTTCACAAACACAATGACATTTTTGTTCATTCTGGACGCAGCTAAAACAGCGTCAGAATCAACAATTTGAGCAACACTTTCAACATATTCATTAATTGACGTACATTCGATACTTGTAAACTTCAAAGCATGCTTCATAGACAGATTAGAAAATCTATATTCAATCTCATCCTCGCAGTCCAAGGCTAAAGCATTGGGCTTGCTGGCAGCCATATTGGCTTGGCCTGCCAACCGCGCCTTCAAAAAACCAAATCTCCTTCAATCACGTAAACACCAGAACAAAATACACTCAAAAAGTAACCGAGGTAAAGAACATACAAGAACCAACCTAGATGGACAGATCTTGAACGAAAAAAGGTTAACCACACGACCAAAACCAGTCCAAAAGTCGGAGCTCTCTTTCCCATGTGTTCACCGCATGAGGGCGAGAGAGAGAGAGAGAGAGAGAGAGAGAGAGAGAGAGAGAGAGAGAGAGAGGGGTAATATAACGACAATCGATACGGGTTTAGTATCGATAACAACTCTTTAGAATTAGACGAACATTTAAAATCTGAACGTTTCTCAACAGAAAAATGATACATAAATTTCCTTCCATGTAATTCAGTTTCTGATATAAAACTTCGGTTAAAAGTCAGCTTTGTAAATCTAAATAATTACACTGTATTGTGAAATTTGGTACACATATGTTTTAATGGTATTCTGATGATAATAAAAGTAGTATATTTTGTCGATCTTCTCTTCCTGAAATATTTGAGTATCATGCTACAGCGATGTGACCATATATAGAGACTGGATACTTAAGGTAGATTGCACCTCGAAAGTGAAAGACTTAAACTTTTTTCTAACTTTCCTCAAGGAATCTTTCAATCATTCTCTTTCAAAATCAAAAATAAAAATAGGGGGGTCACCGTGCAAATTTTGGTACTAGAGAAACAAATTACCCAAGATTTACCGATATTAATGGCCGCCATCCCTGTGTTAACTCTATATAGAAAAATAAAAATTTTCGAATTTCGGAAAAACTAAGCCGTTGAAAAGTTTTCTTTTACCAAGAGCCACATGTGGTATAACAGAAGAGAATTGTAAAAGTGAGCGAGTCCGAATGTCTGTCCCCGAGGTGCGTTCTACCTTAAGAATTACTTCATGAAAGGATCTGCAGACTTAAACGTCTTATTGAGTGTCATATATATTAATCATCAACAGTTTACTGGAAGGTTGGTTCGTATGTCAGTCTTTCTAATCTCGTTATCTATCCCTATCTATGGTAATAAATGTAGGGCGGATTCGATTTCTACAAAAAGCGGTTGACATAAAGTCAACCATCATTATACACTCATTAACTCGGCAAGTACAAAAATAAACTTGATATTGATTGATATCACTAACCACCGCAAGTTTTGAAGAGCACTACCAATATTTTGCACGGGCTAAGACGTTGAATTAGAAATGGTCGATTATCTGCTCTAGTAATGTTGAGAGATGTAAAGAAAATTTTAAAACATTCATTTGATTTGGCCAGAGGGTTGGTATCTGCTATCAGTATTGTTAGATGTAGTTTTTTCTCAGACAATTTAAAGTCATCTTAACTTCAATAATGTTTTCTAAAATAAACAAGCTCTGTTTGAAAAACAAAACCCATTTAACTCGTTCAAATGCTAATTGAGAGAATCTCTTTTGGACGCCACCATTGTAGCGGTTTTCAGTGAATAATTAATCAAAACTTTCATAATCAGCCTTTTCTGTAAATCTGTAGGAATCTTCGATGTAGTTTCCACTATTGCTTCGAAGTGGCTCCCCTCCTTCATATTGCAATATTTTCGACGAAACCTTCTCCTTCTTTCTCAGTGTCCTCTCTGGAAATTTCATCTTGTGACGGGCTTTTATCAGAAGCCTGGTCAGAACTTTCATTGGCTATATTTGTTTTGTGATCCTCAGCCTGGATAGTATTTTGGTCCACACTCGGTTCTCCTCCTTCGTAAGCTATATTCTCGACGAATCCGCTTTCAGATTGATGTTGGGGAGCGCCCTCACTCTTTTCTATGTCTCCCGGTTGGTTGGTCGTTAAGGGTTGGTATTCACTCTCGGGTACCTTTTCAAGTGCAGTGTAGGCAGAGTTTCCAGTGTCTGGCTCTAAGGTATGATAGAACGCTTCTCCAGAGGCACGGCCGTCGTTGTTATAGCTGGGGGGGCACCAGTGCTGGCCCCTCGACAGAAGACAGAGTTGTGTCGTATGCCACATTCTGTAGTGTCACTCCAGAGTCCATTGCCGAACTTTTCAATCTAAGAATAAAATAACAGTGATGTTGGCACATCAAACACTTTCCCAAATAGGACTTCAAGTGTCAATCGTGAATTCCAACGGCGTGTGTGCTGGCCAGTCATTTTTAATAATAGTGTAACAGTTATACACCTCTGGGTCTGTTCTCAGGTGATGAGAAATAATACTCTTATGTAAAAACAGCCCTTGTAGTTACTGATTGACATGGCAGTAGGTCATAAGTCATTGATTTGGCCTGTTGATTCTGATGAATATTTTTAATATTATTTTATTGTTATTGTACATTTTTGTAAACGGCAATATGGCTGCCAAAGTGCACCGATTTAAACGCCTTTCGCAAACTTGCTGGCACTCTCATTGATAATTATCTGAGCAAAAAATTATGTTCAAGTTCTGGACGCCAAGGTCATATGATCAATTGAAACCTAAGTATACCATGCACTAGTACTTTCTACCCCCGATCAGGGTGTGAAGTTTCGTAGTGGCACGGGCAGTAGTCTGTGAGATTACGACCGACAAAAAATTTACGGAAGAAGAATTACGGAAGAAGAAGTAGAATTCGGAGCAAAACCAACATGGACCCACGCCAAGTAGGCTTGGGCCATAACAAACACATAAACGAACAGACAAATAGAACACTTACGATGCTAAATGGTACTAATCATGGCCATGAAAATCTATAAAATGCACCAAAACACCATCAGATATCGCTTTTTTGTTCTAAAAACATACTCTATGAGACTACAGATTTCAAGCATGCATATATGCCACATTCTTGCATCGTAGATTTTTAATGGCAAGCAGGTTGACCAATGTATTTACCTACCATCAGATTTGGTATACTCTCTCTCTCTCTCGAAAAACGCCGTTGAAAAGTCATTTATTGTACATATATTGTGTGGTATGTTTGGTACATCACAGATCTTTGTGATATTAACATTAACAAACAACCTTACTTTGAACTGAGAAACACACCCAGCAGTTGAGTAATCGACTTTTCGATAAAAAAGAGTTCCGGTTTCGTGATTTGTGTTTAATACTCACCGTCTGTTCCTGATGAGAATATATAATAGGAAGAAGACGACCAACAAGACAAGCACTGCTATGATAACTCCAATTATAGCTCCTGGTCATTAAAGAATAGGGGAAAACTTTTCATCACATTCACAATTATAAATTATGTCTCCAGCCTTTGGCATCAACCACCAGTTTTCTCCATNNNTCTACCAAATCATGTCGTACAGTCGCCAACCCTCGCCAATTCATCACTGCTATCGGCTACTCAAACGTAAGTTGACCCACGCCCTGGCCTCTGTCTTTATTCCAACTTGTCTTTTTTTGCGAATCTTTCGCTTTGTCCGCCTATGTATCTCTCTGCCTATCCCTACTTGACTTGCAGCTTTATTCAACTGAGAGAATACTGACCTAGAAATCTGAGGGAGTAGGGCGAGAGAACATCTGAGTAGCACTGGGACATGAATAAATATGACTGAACGAAGTATTCTGCTACAAACAACGCTATGTAAAACTATTTTTGTTCGCAAACTAAATTACAATAAATCGCCTAGGTTCCATGTTTCAACTAACCCGCCCACAGTTCCAGCAGCTCAATGCTTTTCTGTTTTTTTACCTCTCATACAGGAAATTGTATATACAGGAAATACTGCAGATAAGGAGGCTTACCTGTCTCGATTCTTTGTTTTCTACCGTTTCCATCTTCCGGTGCAGGAGTTGAAATCGTCTGTCCTGGATAATGAGGTGAAGTCCGAGCATTGGTCGGAAGCACATGGCTACTTGAACGTGACGTCGTATCCATACTTGAATGCAGGGAACTGGAGGGTCTCGTTGATGTGCCATTTTCAGGTAATGAGCTAGTTTCCGTTTCTTCACTCTGGCTCTCAGTCTCCGTACTTGAACTTGTTGGATGACTTGATTCGATAGCTGTCGTCGCCGGACTCGTTGTGACGTCTGTCAACTGCGTCGTTTCCTCAGTTGTGCTTCTTTCAGTTTGGTAGGTCGATTCATTAGATACAGGGTACGTTGTTGGTGAGTTCTCTGTACCGGTAGTTGTACCAGTTGCTGCAATACAGCATATGCATATCGTAGGAATTATAACTAACTTATATATACTTGAAGTTTTAAGTCTGCGAAGAGATCGCCTTTGAGTGAAATTGCATCAGGACAGGGGTGTATGCAGTGGCGTATTTTCAATACTCTACAAACCCTTTCTGAATAAGTGAGCCAAGTTACTGAAGTGTGCAAAAAAGTTAATTGTTACTTTATTACTTTTATACTTTTTATACTTTTAACGCAAAAATCTTCAGCACTAATTTTTCCTGAGAAGCAGAGAGTACATACACCTTTTGAATCACCAGCCTCCAGAAAGGTGTCTCCATTTTCACCGTCGTAGTCGAGCAAGCTTTTTTGACTCTACTGTGCCTGCAAACTAGTGGTGCAAACTGCTGCACGCCCGCCATTCGAACTTGAAATGCATCAACGATTTCCTTGGCTCTCGCTGCAATTCCTCAACTTTCACAGTCGCGCAAAATAAAAGTGAATCACGGTCACTGAATGAATGTATTTCACGTTGAAGTTCATTTTAGCGTCGCCAACTTGGATATTTATCTGCTGGATTTCAAACCAAGGCCCAACCAGCTGCAATACTGGCAAACTGAACTCGAGTTGAGTGTTTTTTACATTGAGAAAAAACCTAGGTCGTTTTCCTCAGGAATTTGTTCGAAAGTCCGTTTCCGATTTATAGCAGACAACACCGATCTTTCCTTGCCGTGATCGCATTTACTAAACGTAAGTTATACAGTACACGTTGTGAGTATCCCCGGGTGCGTATCGCTGGCCGCCATATTGTTAGTAACCTATTGGCAACGATGAATGACATATAGGTTTCGCGCTAGTTCTCGCGTGATTTTCTCTTTTTTTTCTTGCGTGCGTGATTGTGCTGAATTTTTCTTTCCTTCTTTCACTTCCGCGTCTACATAGCTCTAAAGAGTCTGCTCGGAACAGCGCATTTTTTGCTCACGTGTTTACACACGTGAGCATATGTCGCAGCGATGTCTGTCTGTCTGTCTGTCTGTCTGTTGGTCCGATATCTCAAAAACGGCTTATCAGATCAGAATCAAATCTGGTACATAGATTTAGTTAGCATATGGCAAGAACTGATTAGTTTTTGGTGGGTGTGGCTTGCATACTTTTTGCTCATTTGCATAATTAATGATTTTAGAAAAAACGGATATACATTAAAAACGACTGCACACAATTTGATGAGAATTGCTACAAATGTTGATCACACCAAGATATATCAGAAGTGGGAAGCATTAAGGGGTGACATGACAGATTGTTGCTAATTTGCATATTTAATGAACTTTCCTAATCAGGGATATATATCTTATTTGACTGGATCAAAATCGACCAAACTTGGTATGTATATTGAAGATACTATGATTTAACATTATTGAAAGTCGTTAAGAGTTTTAACTCCACCCAATTCCCAATTTACATATTTAATGAACTTTGCTAATTAGGGATTATATATTTGAATTGACTGAACCATTGTTGATGAAACTTGCTACATGTATTGAAGCTACTATGATACAACATTCTTTAAAGTCATTAAGCATTTTTACTTCAGCGAATTCCGAATTTGCATATTTAATAAACTGTTCAAATTAGGGATATATATCTGAATTAACTTGATTGTAGTTGTTGAAACTTGCTATATACATCAAAGATACTGTGATATAATATTATTGAAAATCAAAAAACATTTTTACTTCAGCCAATTCCTAATTTGCATATTAAATGAATTTTCATAATTAGGGATATTTATCTGAATTGACTTGATCAAAATTGATGAAACTTGCTATGTACATTAAAGACACTATAATACAATATTATTGAAAGTCATTAAGCAATTTCTCTTCAGCCAATTCCTAATTTGCATATTAAATGAACTTTCCTAATTAGAGATATATATCTGAATCAACTTGACCAAAGTTGACAAAACTTGCTACATATATTGCAGATACCATGATACAACATTGTTGAAAATCATTAAGCATTTTTACAATTCCTAATTTACATATTTAATGACCTTTGCTTATTAGGGATATATACTGGATTTACTTGATCAAAGTTGTGAAAACATGCTATGTACATTGATGATTATACCAGGTTAAAACAATATCAAAAGTCATTTCACATTTTCATGTCAGCTAATTTATAATTTGCATGTCTAATGAGCTTTCACAGCTCGGCATATATGGCTTGAAGGACTTGGCCAACGGTAATTACACTTGCTATAAAAAGTGGTGATACAATGACAGCAGTAAAAGAACTTTGATATTTTTATTTCAGCTAATTACATATTTGTATACTTCATGACCTAATCGACGGTGATTATTGTTCATTATGTCGATCATAATATTTTCAATGAAGTTGCAAACATGTGGCAAAGGTTAAAATTTACACATAACTGCAACATATAATGAAACACGTGAGCATTTTCAGTTCATATCTGGTTTTCTGTTTGGCCTAATGAAACGTCTACTTAACTAGTTAGTTTCTTCCAATTGGATGCACCACTTTTTAAATACTCTTCTCAGTCTGGCAAGACATTCCGTCTGGAGTGATTGTAGCTAGGCTTAGGCTATTTTTGTCGACGGACAAAAGTGCAAGTGGAAATTTCCACAACCTATAATCCCTTTTAATTCTCTCAATGATTGTAGTAGCGTGTAGCTTTTCAATAATTGCTAAACGATCAAATTTGTAGCTCCAGATCTATACATTTCTACCGGATCAAATTGGCGGCGGTTAATGAAGCATTGTGTGGCGTTTAACTCCATTGGAGCCTACAGGGGCGTAGTGTACCGTTGCTCTGCTTTTTTGACAAAATAGCATCCGTGAACCAAATTTTTCGTCGCTGTTTTGGCTGTGTGAAGCTTTGATAGGATAAATATAAAACAGCTTATATCCCACGCTAGACTTTTTTACTCATAGTGGTACAGGTCGCGTTATGACGCGAACACGAAACTTGCCAACACTCACCTGCATGTATTATCAACTGTAAGAATAACGATAAGTGGTACGCGTTGTTCAGCAGCCGTATGTGTCTCTCCATGTCGACTGAACAGCGTACGTTTCCCCTGGTGTAATCAGATTTGTATCCCTGTCCTACGCAGCCTAACCTATCACCTGTCGATATCCTCTGTTAATACTTTAACGTGAAAACTCTTATCGCAGAATTCACTTGACGAGTACCCGCACCGTGTGTCCGCAGACGCGGCGAGATTACCTGCATGTGTGCCTCTCCCTTGAGTCGTGACGTTTTTTTTTGCTTGCTTTTTTATTGAGTTCGTGCATACTTCAAACATCTAATAATGTCATAACCTGGATTAATCTGCAACGGACTGCCCTAAACGACGAAAAAATTCGGAAGGGGGAACCAAGACTCCAAAACAAGTCTCAAACCTTCCATCATGAAATCGAAATCAATCATTCTGACATTTTACAGCATACGCTTGAAATAAATTTTTATGACGATGAAGTAATTTTTTTTAAAGTACAGGCTCAAATTGCTAACATGTTTGACGAGAGCTCATAAATATGGAAAAATAGGAAGTTGTTTAAAGAGGCTTATCCGGTATGTCGATTACAAACTGTCAACTTGAAGTAGATTTTGAATACAGCAAAAAATAGAACAGATGACGCGTAAGTTTTCAATTCAATGTAATGTACCTCGATAAGACTTAATCTAAATGAAACACGTTATCATCTATATGGAATGCTTTGCTGTTTTATTCACTGAACGACCTGTTGAAAAAAGGGAAGCGAGAATTGTATTTATGGGTCATGGAGATAGGTATTTTTATAATTTATGTTATTTGATAAACATATTGTAATTTATAATGAATCTGTAACATATACAGCAGCTTTAAATCATTTTGATTCGATGTGGNNNGAGAGAGAGAGAGAGAGAATGGAGAGGGGAGGAAGAAGGGAGAGAGGTTATTGATATAGAGAACGGACGGAGAGGATATTATTAATGTTTAGAGATATATCTATTCAACAGAAAATTACAATGTTGCCTTGTTTTCTCTCACAGGCTACCATGTATAGTCGATCAACCAGGTATGTTTTTCGGTAAAATTCAAAAATCAAATTTCTTGTTCACATACGCACTCGTAACCATCCTTTTCTGATCAAGTACATTTATGTAAATTATCTAATGTCTATGCACAGATATTGCTAGTTCTATAACGGACAAAATGTATTCATAGTTTTCCCATAGACTCCCATGTATAGTGAATCAACATTTCCGAAGAAATCCAAAAATGTAATTTCTTGCTCAGATATGCACTTTTTTACTTCCCACTTCAATGTACATTAACACAAATTATCAAACATATATAAAAGTACAGATATAGCTAAGTTTGTAAGGGGAAAATTGTTAATAGTTTACCCGATACACTCCCATGTATTAAGAATTGATTTTTGACGAAGCACTACATCAGCCACATCTTGGCTTCTGATAGTTGCCCGCCAAAACGGTGACCCTACGCTTAAGGCATGCCTGAAATGACCTTTCAAAAATGCTTGCATGAAAAATTGCGATCCATCCCTCCAAAAACACCTGCCTTCCCCCTGTAATTTCTGTCCAGTCCCTTAGCTTATTAACACATTATATATTTATATTACAGTCAGCATTGTTACTGTTGAAAATTGAATTCGAGTCCAGACAAGAATTTAATTGTCAACAATAACAATAGTCATTACATGTAACGTTATGGGCTTTATTGAATACTTGGCATACTAGCATGCAATAGGGCGGGACAGCAAACAGCATTTGATACACAGAACAAGAAAACGAAAAGTATGACCAAAAGTTACAGCTAATGTCCCTTTGCTTGCAATATAAAAAGTATTTCATATTTCTATTCATGGTTCTATTCAGGTTATACAATGGAGGCAATAGACGGACCTCCATGGTTATAAACACAATTCAAACTTTTGACTTTGGAGGGAGGAGAGAGGGGGTCACATTTTACATCATGGACCACCCTCAATTTCCTCCGGCCTACCCCCTCATAATGATTGCAGGCTCCCTAAGTGATGTAAAGATACTGAGAGAGAAAGAATGAGAGAGAGACAGAGAGAGAGAGAGAGAGACAGAGACAGAGACAGAGAGAGGTATGGGGTAGGCACAGGTAAGTTGTGCACGTTATGAAATTTTTTCAAGCAACATACATTTCACACATCTATTATTAACTCATCGGTACATGTTTATTTGACAGATATTTAAATTACAGGGAAGAAACAGAAAATTTCATGTTGGAAAAGATGTGTTTTAAAATATTTAGATTGCTTCATGGGTCGGAATGTTTTCTAGTGTATCAATACTTTCGTATGCAACGTTTTCGACGAATGCCACTCCACTTTCATCAACGCACACCTCACTTAACATATTTCTAATGTCATTCACAGAGATCCTGTCTTGTATTACTGCAGATTCGTATGCAATGTTATCTACGAAACCGGCTTGATCCGGTTTTCGCCCGTGTTCGGCGTCATCAGACATCTCGCATGTTACGTGTTCATATATGTAACCTTCGCTTTCGTCTCCGTGCCTGTTCTGTTCTTCAGTGAGAACTGTTGCGCCCTCACAAGGTTTACTGTAACCGCAAGATGTCGGCGAGTTTTCGTCTGCGATTTTGATATCACTTGGATCGTCGTATTCAGCGATATCGAAGCTGTGATTGGAAGATTTTTGAAGGTTTGTCCTGCTTGTATCTAAAGCGTTTCCGTATGACAATTTTCCAAGTTGAAATGATGGTCTTGAATCATGTTGTGCTTGTCGCTTGGTGCGCCGGGAATTGAACCTGTTGCAAAAAAAGCATTGTCATTCAGTTATACGTCCATATTGTTAATGTATTTTCTGTGCATACCATACAGCCCATGAAAATATTTTGTAATCGCACCAAAAGTTATCAATAGTGTGTGAATACACTCTTACTGATTCGGAACACAGAAACTTTGGAAGGAGCGCCGATGAGAAATTTTGTTGTAAATCTGCAACTAAAGTCTCTCTTTTGCACACTCTAGGGAAAGGCTATAATACATTCGTATCTCTGTTTGATGGCTGTAGACTGTACAATTCTTGGTAAACTTTCAAAATTCGTTTTCAAGCACATTACCTTCATGGCTTTAAACCACGAAACCGTTACAAGTTGACAAAGATATACGTATAAATGACACACATCTAGTCTCACTGTAACTGATTTGATTTCACCTTACGCCTGGAATCAAATTCGCAGGTGTTGAATGCTGTACGGTATGCAAAGATAGCCGAGTTCAGCCCGACTACACGATTCATCCCACCCACTGGCTGGCTTTAGTGCAAATTTTCACAAGATTTACTCAAACTGACTGGGCGTCTCCGAATACTGATACGTTTGCATCCCCACATTTACATTGACCTCACACTCTCGCACATTAATTTTTTTTTCTTTCGAAAATTTACTGAATGTTCATCGACTAGAGTTCTTTCAATAAACGAAGATAAAGTTACATCCTCACACACCTTTATAGCGGAAATTGCTGAGTGATATGAAAAGGGACAAAGTCGCTCTTTTTTGGCCATTTTTGTGACATTAACAAAACATAGAATATTTGCATTAAGTTACTCAGTGTAAAGAATGATGACGGCATATAACCGTCATAACTGTCAGTGCAAACAGACGATTTTGTTTGTGACCTCCCACACAAAATGAATTTCTACCCACTCCAACATGCTCTCCTATGACAAGTAAACATTGCCACAACTAAAGGAAAAGCTGCTATCATTATCTATATAAAAGGCACCATTACAAAAAACTTGTGTGTGATCCATCTTGATTTTTAACACAATTTTTTGACCATTATTTCGGCACGTTTCAAGAAGTCAAACAACTCAAACTTCGTTTTCATATAAAACAAAGTTCATGCAGAAAAGCTCAAAAAGGAGCGACTTTGTCCATTAAAGTAATACCATCGATAAAATCACCGTGGAGTGACTATTTTGAATATAGGGGATGATCAGATAATGAAAGGGCTTGCTCCACAAAAGCAGTATTCGAATGATTAAAAGCTGTTTAAATACCTTCGTCCATACCACATGAACATCCATACAAGGATAACGATAACGACAATGAAAGCGATGGCACCGAGGACGCCCCCAACGATGATACCTGTGTGGAAGGACCAACAAATACTTTCGATTTGTTTGCAAGTTCATTGTGGACTGGATAATGAACGACACTTTAGATTGCGCTGTTAACTGGGTAATATGCATCCCTGGGACAACGTTTCAAAGTTACTATATTTGTTACAGTTACAGTACGCCTAGCTGTGAATCGAGAAAATCTGGTCTCATTCATGTAGCTAGCGTTAAAGGCCTAATAGCTGTATCTTTTTAGTATTATTTTTGTGATTTTACTTCCAACCTAAAATAAGTTCGTGGGAATGTGCTCATTGAGGGGTGTTTATACAGGTAGGATAAACTGTCCACTGGGACTACATGTGCAATTTTGAGCAAGATAAATAATAAACGTTTGCCCAAACATAAAATGGCGCCCTCATAGAAATAAAGCAAAAACACAGTACGTCGTGCATATATGCAATGAAATCTTCACAGAAACAACAAAGTATTCTAATATAATGCATAGTACTGAACGTTTTCCACTGGGACATCATATGCTTTGTTTTCTTTGTAATATTACCAGTTTTTTAAAAATGGCGGGAAATCATAAATAACGGTTAAAATTTAAATTTACTTGTCCAATTTTTCAGTAGTAAAAGACTATATCCTTTAAATTTGTAGAATTTAAAGAATACCAGAGAAAATAGAAAGCCTTTTTCAGGTCAACAAATTTCAAGAGTTACAGCTACAGGGGTTTTAATTAGGGAAAGATCGCCATTATGAATGTGAAACCCAGTCAAACTTTACCTAGTAGTACAGCACTACATTACAAAAATGTCTTAATTATAAAATTTCTCTTGATTTGGCTATTCCTTAGGCGGTAGTGAGCAGATATAGAATTCAGCAAACGATTATAATGTTTTAAAGTTACATTGGTCAGCTATCGTGAACAGAGGTTGATTGCTTCAAATATCTAAGTTGTGAATATGGTTGCTTATCTATGAGATAATATCCATTATGATGACGCAAAAGTTGAAGATAAAAAACAGCGGCGCACATTAATTTTCGAGAATCTAATCCATGTGGCAAAAAGAACAGTAAGAAAGACCAAGCTACCTGTTTGGACTGATTTGACCGGATCTCTCCTTTCCTGAGCGTTGGAATGGATTGACGCCTTTTCCGTTGGCACTTGTTCGGTGGCGAGGCTCAGCGGCGGAGTTATTCGCTCGCCAGGTGTCTTTAAAAGCCGATGAACTGGCGAAGGATTTGTTCGTAGATTAGTCAGTGTCGTCAAAATGCTTGTCGCGTTTTCCGTAAAGTCGTTGAAGCTTACTGATGGTTGTGATGCTGTCAAAGGTGTCGTTCGTATTTTCGTTGTGCTAGATCTCGTTGTTTCGATTCGTGTGGTGGCTTGCGGCTCAGAAGTTATCCCTGTCGTGCTTGTACGACGAGTACGTGTTTCATAGATCGCAATGGCTGTAAATAATGATACAATATTTAGGAAGAGACTATTTGATGCAGAGATCTGATCGTGTGTGTGGATGCACCCACGTAAGCATGTATTATGCAAGTATCATATATTTATCTATGTAAAAACTAAACCACTTACCTGCGAGCTAGCATATCTTAGTAATCCCCACCTATCTCTTTGTCAGCCAGTTGCCTACCTCATGTCTACTTATCTATCTACCGATCTATATCTTTATTGTCATATTTATGTCTGTCTGTCTGCTTGTTTGTCCGTGTGGCTTAGTATCAATTTACTATTCCATCAAAACACATTAATAAACCCACACATATATACCTGAACTAAACTTTCTAAACACTTACCTTCGTAAAATATGGCAAATCCGAGTGCCTTTGAAGTGTGACCGGATACGAACCGAACAGTCAAATTATTGTGGAGAGTCACTCCGATATGAAAGGGCACAGCGCCCTCATCGGGTAATGCGGAATTGGAGAGCATAAAGATCCCACTTGCAGATCGGCCTTCGATGTCTTTGAAAGTAATTGCATCGCCATCCCAGAGATCAAGCATCCTCAGCGTTACATTGATAACACAGTGGTCTTCTAACATCACAGTCCACAGACAGTTGACTCCGGTGCTGTAATTTCCAGGAAACCCGGGAGACAGTATCCAGCCTGTCGGCTCGTGGAAAGTAACGCCACATGCTCCCAACATTGCTGATGTGGATCGTGGCAGTGTCGTTGAGATATGTTGGTGAGAAAATAAATAATAATAACAACGAGATGGTGAAAAGTATCGTGTTAACTGCAACGACGTAATAATAACGATAAGAATTGACACATTAAATGCAAAATGACGAGGGAGCAAGATTGCTAAACATAAACTGCAGCCCATTGATCACTAGTGTCGATAAAATTACACTCAGATTGAGAAACGAAATCTGAAGCATTTTTGCAACACATTTGCAGTTTTATCATGGTATACTGGGCGCCTTTTTATGAAAACTGGTCTCTGCAGTTGAATCAGCCGATAAACCCGATAAACCGATAATTAATCGATGTAATACACTGTACGTAGCCATATAATCGTTAAAACACTAATATAAAGTCGATTCTGTGTTTCACTTGATTTTATTTTTTCGATATTTACTGATTCGACAAGACATTGCTACCTACTTGAGTAAATGGCGTGAAACCTTTTGTTATCAGCCTTTCCACATATCTGGTCTTGTCTTGCTCCGCACAACAGGTCACATTTATCGTCTTCAACCTTGATATAATTAGTGTAGATCGACGGGTGATCATCTCCACAGCGGCACTTTCCATTGAACAAGGACGCGAAATGTTGGTTGCCACACTGCCGTATGCACTTTTCAACAGACATATCGGCGATATTACCGTCATTGTGTGTGTACATAAAGCCAGAACCCATGATCCTTTTGTAACATCCGATGTAGTACGGATCTTCGAAAGAGAATAAGAATAAAATTGAAATTTGAAAATTTTAACACAATAAACCACATCATTCATATCCAAGGACATAGATACATGTAAAATAGCTTGGAAACTACCCTATAGGGCTCTCATATGGTTTTCCTTGCCTATGACCACAGTAACAGTTCGTCTATTTTTACAATACCAAGGGAAGCCGAGTAAATGAATTGACGTTCGAACATCATCAGTGACGGATTGAGACATTTCATTTGAGAATGAACGCTTTTGCGGGAACAAGCCTTCCCAAATACTGAACGCATGAACTTCGCTATCTTTTATACAAAGTCATGGGATCTTGATTCAGAAAGCCCAGCAGAATTCCTTGACGCTGTCTGTACAAAATTATTAGGTGCGCCCGATTCCAGGCTACGACGGGCATGATGAAGATTATTTTAACGAGCTCTCAGAAAATATGTTATATTTTCATGATTCTCATTATTCCATTAATCTTGTTAGTTGTGACTTGTTTGTTCTGTAACTGCTTTATTGCGATTTGTACGAATTTAATTTGAAAGTATACGCATGGCTTCAGTGACAATTTAGTAATTAGTATAATTAGCTGTTTCAGTGAATGCAATCGATGACTGAAACAAGCACATTAAAATTAATTAATCTCGATGGCGATGATTTCAAGCAAAAAAGTGGAAACTCTTTCAGATTCTTTTGCACAGATTCTTTTGACTCAAACTATTTTTTTACGATCTTGAAAAATTCCTGCAAAGAAACACTAAACTATATTTATTAAAATTTCGCGAGGCAATTTTCTATGTTGATAAAGTTAAAGAGGTGTGAGCAACACAACACTATGGAAAAGTAAAGCGGAAGTTAAACAACCGACAAACAACGACTTTGCACTAGGCATTCTTGCGAACGTTAAGGTTTTAATTTCGATGCAGTATGGGTGTAAAAAGCAGACTTTTTGAGCGACCACTATGCTGGGGAGAGGCTGTCCTTGCTAAGTCTGAAGATATCTAGTAAGTTTTGTGCCAGTGTTCAACGACAATTATTATTAATTAGAACACAATGAATGATCATATGCCAGATGTAGTGTTCTAGCTGTCTTCCGAATCCCCAAACTCGCATAGTTATCCTGCTAAGGTCATCGAAAATATGCAAAATTACCAAAAAACTTACAATTACAACGTATTCCAAGTGCGTATCCACCATCACATAATGAATCAGAACTCAAAAAGCTTTCATCAAGGTCATCGACCATCATCACGCCAGGAAGTCCTACAACAAATACAATGAAAGGCACAATTGGATGTGAGAAATATTTGGGTTTTGTAAGCGGTAGAAGTTTATAAGGAGAGAGAGAGAGAGAGAGAGAGAGAGAGAGAATGAAAGCTCCCAAGACTTTCGTCGTGCTCCACTTTCAACGCCGATGTGTGGCGCTCTGATGAGAAATTATACATCGCTGTCACGTTACTGAGCATAACAAATGTTCATAAATAATTCCACCTCATATCAGACATAGATGCTTTGCTTTCCTGTAGGAAAATGTATGTCCACAATTATTTGACATAATCTCTGATGTGCATACTTGGATTTTAGATACATGCATAAATTTAGTGCATGTTAAATATATATATATGGTACCCTCTCATTCTTTGTTTACGCAAATGAGATGAATCACGACAGTTTGCCGAAGTGTGGCTCAAGATGTAATCTCGCTGAGAGCACTAAAGTATAGCTGCTCTTTATCATGATCTTACCGAGATCGTTACATATGTCGTCAACTTGAAAGTCGAGTTCATTGTCACATACAGGCTCCCAATCTCCATCGCTATATACTTCCTCGATGCCTTCAAAGGGTGTTTCCCCATAGAGTAGTCTGAACTGCGGATCTTGACCTGTGTGTTAATATGATTGCTGTAGTTATTTGATGCTGTATGATGCGCCTGCCTTTTCAGATAATTTTGACATCTTCTAGCGTATGATGATTCAATTGCAGAAAACAGCTGCATACGATTAATTCATATGCTTCTTTCGTATAAGCATATGGTAATTTTCAGTTCGACTCGTAAACAGAGGCCTTTGCATTTAAGTTTACAATGTAATTGATTTCCGTGGTTTACACAGCTTTTTTTACCTACGTGAATTTGAACCAACAGTCTTTAGGATATTACCATTGAGTTCAAATAGGTGCTACGTCCAACGAAGGCAATCACAAGAGACTGAATCAACAGGTACATGAACATGCGACTGACGGTAGTAGCTTACCAATGACAATCGTCGGGTCGCTCGTGAAAGTCAGGAAGAACACGATGTGTACGTAGTAGCTCAGGATTTTCATCTCGGTCCGTATCGACAGTGAGTCCCACAGTGATATCTGTTTGCAGTTCAGAGCAACGACAACACCACTTTCAAGGTTATTTCCGCGTTACTTCCTCATCTAATTTTAGACACTAAGCTTCATATGCATGTCAATTGAAAACAAGTCAATTCTGCTTATAGGTAAGACTCGGTTATATTGATGCGGTAATGTGCTTTTACTAAAATGCTCACTCGGGTGGGATACTGGAAGGTCTGTGATATAAAGCATACTATGACAGAAAATTGACGTGAGAATAAATACATATACAACTTACATTGTTGTAATTCAATGACGTCACATTCCTTGATTTTGGCATGAGATTTTATCATGACCAGATGATGACTTGGCGAAGTATTGTTCGAAGTATCTGTCATTACAATGGGTCTTCGCTACACTTCAATCACCTACCTGCCGGTATGCAGGTCGTTTGAATACGACAGGACCTTGTGAGTGATATTGACTCTGAAAGACAGTACACCCAAAATTACCCCAGTGACGAAAAGTAGAAATCGTAGGGAGAAGGATATTGTGCAAACCTTCCAAATGGATACTAGATAAGACTTGCAGTTCAGAGCAACGACAACACCACTTTAAAGGTTATTTCCGCGTTCAAGTTTGTGACTATAAAGAAAAGTCGCTCAAAATATCCCAACGTTTGTCTTTTAGTATCTCATTCGAAGTCGTTTGAACTTTAAAAGGCGCAAGTCTGTTCAGAATCAGATAATGGCAAACGCGGCGTCGAAAAACGGAGTCTGCGCCGAAGCTGTAATGTTCGCCATACATTTACATTTGCTAGTCGTAATCGTTTTCTTGTATTACTGAGTTACCTACGTAAATGTTTTAACTTAGGTATAAAACAAAACTTTGTGTATATTCACAGTAACTTGTTTGAAGAAGAAATCTGTGTATGCTGGCTTTTGTCTCTTAAAAATACCTACCGGACAGGGACTCAAGTCTCATCCATTCAACTGCGCCCCCATACATCAGATCTAACATTTTCAAGGTACCCAAGGTTGTAATAATATCGGTGAGATAGAAGTACTTGTTTGTAAATCAGCGACAATTTATCTTGATGCATGGTAACTGGAGATTGAAGTTACTTCACTTGACGAGTTGTGTCATAATCAAAGTGATGACATTCAGTTAGATATTGAAGCGACTTCAGCGACTTCCCCGCCCGTTCCTCATTCAGGAGCTTTTTACGGAGGAACATAACTACTTTCGACCCCCGTAGAACTTTCTGGAGGAACTAATTAGACATGATAGAATCTTATTGAATGGTTTCATAGAATATAGACACCTACCTCTATTGTGCTTGCTCAGGGATATCCGCATACGCAGTGAATACAAACTACAATTCGGTTACGCAACTGTTTCACTTCATCGGGCTCCAGTCCAGATAAGCTGCGCAATGACCCCGGTGTCGTGTCAGAGAAGTGAGAAGAAGCTCGTTGTCGCATTATTCGAATGAAGTGTATGAGGGGGAAGGACAGTTGGTCATAGACGACATATCTGTTGACGAAATGATTTCATATTAACATAAAAAGGACAGAGGAAAAGCTGCGAGTTTAGTCGCCAAAATATCATTCCTATCATTCGAGTAAATTCGAATGTCTATGGTGCATGCTGCCCCCAAACTTCAGTGGATAGTGTATACCGAAACTTCGGAGATACTGTAGACTAAATAATTGCAAACGTTTAACATTCGCGCTATTTTTCTTTTTAAGTTCCCCGAGACGGCTAAACCAGCAGTATTGTTGCACGGGTGGAGTTGAAGAACTCGATACAAACTTGAAATCGTTCAATAATCGAATGGCTTCTCTTCGTGTGTACGTCACCGATGAGATGAAATGGCAGCGTAAGACATAATTTATAGTATCAAAAATATTTCATCCAGCATTCCACGGGGTTCAGTCCAAGCCACTTATGGTGTGTGTTTCAGTGTCGTGTTGTCAACACAAGCCAGCTTTTCAAGCGTTACCATTGAATCATGATGGCGATCGTCCAAATTCAAATCTATGCCGTATGCGTAGTTTTCATGCTTTTCTGGAAGAAACTACAAACAGCGATTGAATCCCCTTGATGTTGTCATGGCAAAGGAAAAGGGTCATTTTAACGCCTTGTTTTTCTTTCACTCGGCGACCTTTCCGAACGTTGAAGATTTGATATATGTATCATAGAACAAACAATATCATCTTGTATGGTTGAAATATGTACACAAGATCGTGAACACAGGAAAATAGTTCACTTCACTTCATCGTGATATTTTAGAGCGCATGTAGCCTTTCATCTTTTGACGATAATGAGCGTTTTTGTCTTGTATTTAAAGAGCAGTTCTTTTTCTACCCCCAAGGCATGTTGTAACACCCACTATGCGCGCTGTTATTTGTTGACATTTGAATTGTACACTTGTCAACCGTAACAATCATTCTCTTATCAAAGTTCAGCAGGAACGTTCAGGCTTATTAAGCCTTTTCCTGCCAGACAGTATCACTTCCCCATCAGCCAAGTCAGTAAAAAGTGGTATTGAGCCAAAACATGACGTATTTTCACACTCTTGGCTTGGTATGTTACAGCATCTTTGGTAAAAAAAAATTAAGTTTATAGAATTTATGTCTTCAACCGCCTTTACATATACAGTATTATGTTAAAATACACCATATGGAATATGTTGTGTTTCATTAATTTTAACCATCTTGACCTGGTGGTGAAATATGGACTTGGCAGGAAAAGGGTTAAACTTGAACAAGATCAGATACGTCACACAACTTTAAAACGCCCTCAGCCGTCAACGTCGTGAAAGGTTTCAAAGTTTGCCAGAGGCGACCCAAGTATTACTGAGTTTTTCACACTGTTTTCCCTATCATTTTCTCTTCTTTCTTCATGCTCTGAATGATCGGAATAAATAAAATAAATGGTTTACATAACCTAACCTGTGACTCTTTATTTATTTTACACTCCATTACAAGGACGTATA
>LD383853.1:0-16088 GCA_001465055.1 Ptychodera flava | reverse complement strand
ACAGAAAGTTAACAAATGAACATCGCTTCTTTTCCCTCATACAGTAGGTGATTTGTGACTTTTGAGTTTCTTTTCATATTTTTCTCTAGTAAAGAAAATACATTTTTCGCATTCTTTTCCCAATAGGTGTGTTTTGAAATACAAAGTATTCGGTTTGCCAAAACAATGCATTTTGTATAACAGGGCTCCCGCTACCTATTCGCCAATTCGCCAAATGCGAAAGAAAGTTAAAAATGGCTACAAAAAATCCTGTTTGGCTAATGTAGTGGCTATTGAATTCTTAG
This sequence comes from Ptychodera flava, assembly GCA_001465055.1. Classification (NCBI taxonomy): domain Eukaryota; kingdom Metazoa; phylum Hemichordata; class Enteropneusta; family Ptychoderidae; genus Ptychodera; species Ptychodera flava. Next base: position 15,804 of record LD383853.1, on the reverse strand, counting down.
ACCTCCTCAACAGAAAACTACACCTAACAATAAAATGTTGTAAGATGTTGAAACAGTTTACCCTCCTTCCTACAAAGTTGCAATGTATTGAAACAGTTTAATCTCCTTTATACAAAGTTACAAATTCCCTGGTACGTAAAACAAACACTGCTGTTCGATACTACAATACATCATGAACGTAACGTCCATGAATACACTGAGGCCTGCTTTGCCTCTGTGAGTCCTGGGTCGTCCTTGAGTCTATCAAAAGTTTTACCTACTTTGCTGTATCAAATTTTTGGCCTGCAACTACTCAGTTTGATAGTAAAAACCATTATTTCAAAGGAAACTTTCACAAACGGAGTCATAATACAAAGGAAAAGGAGAAAAACTGAGGTTATCTGAAAGGTCAAGTCTAGGTCATCTCATCATGTGATGTCATGCATGAAGACCCCCTAAAATGATTACACAATTATGGTTCACAAGAAACCACCTAGGGTGGTCCAATAGGTGAAAGGTAATTTTGCTGCCTTCCATTTTAAATGGCATTCAGCTTGACTGACTCCCATTCAGCCTACTTTCAAACTGCTATAACTTATACAAGAAATTATGTGATTCTGACTGATTTTAATATTTTTGTAGATTCCACCATGATCTAGAAGTGAACATCACCAGACATTTCTTGATGATATCAAAATATCAAATGAAAAATTATCTAGGCAAAAATGTTATCATAATCATTAAAACAATGAATGCCCTTAAACAGTGAGTAATTTAAATGAACATATATTGTTGTCTTGTTTTACAAGAGTTTTGTTTGGCCCAGCCCTTTTTGTCTCAAGAAAAGTACTTATACTCAAGATGCTATTTCAGCCTGCTTGATCACAACTAAAACCAGGGCCTTAAATACCACAATAATTGTATCTACACTGCCATTGTGCTATACCATAAATGCTGTCTTCTGCATGGAAAATTATTTTACTTGTTTGGCTCAAACATTTAGGTTATGGAAGACTGCACAAATTTGCCACATGAGAAGCCTGTAACTTATGACAAGCTATCATACTGTGAATACTAACTGAATGTTGCAGAAATATTCAATCTGTACCTCTTGTAATATACACTTAACATTGCTACCAGATCTTTAGAATTCAATTGCTACCTAATTTTATTTCTGGTGTTTAAAGTTTACCATCAAAAATGAAAAAGGATTTCTATGCCTGAAATGTCATAAAAACACAGATTATAAATGCAAAAACTAAACACATATTTCTTTAATGTAAAAACCATCATGAACATCATACAAAACAACTTGATTTGTAAAATTAGGGACTCCTGAATGACGAGAAAGCTCTTGCCACACTTGAGATCATAAACTGGCTAAAAGTTACTCAAAATGGCTAAAAGATTTTTGATTTGGCTAATGAGTTGGCTAATAATTTTGGTGACTTAGGGGGAGCCCTGAATAATATACAGTAATATTAATACAGTAATATTATACAGTAATATTATACAGTACTAAGGTTCGGCCTTCGGCCTCACAGTGTCAGTCACTCCGTACGCCTGTGGTTAGTTTGGGGTCCAGTTGTCCAGAAACCGTTGTTGTTGGTTGCGGTCCTACTAATTACTGCCCGTCGCTGCCCGTCACTGCCCGTCACTGCCCGTCGACTGCCCGTCAGGAAATTAACCTTCCAATTACTGTAATCTGTCGATATATCAATACCAAAGACCACTTATATAATAGAAAGCTACAAAATAAGAGTCTGTTTTACTCCAAATGTCCGAGTCCTGTCTCAGAACTAACCTGAATATTGGAGCGCTAAGTTCTCTACTCGACGGGCAGTGATGATAGGCAGTGTTCGGACATCGATTACGATAAGCGTTGCCACTCGTTCGCAAATCAACGTTGTTGGGGTCTGGGACGACAATTTTGTTTGGTTGTATAGTAAGTAATGTTTTTGATATGAGATATCAACTGATTACAGTCGTTGAAAGGTAAATTTCCCGACGGCAGTGACGGGCAGTGGTCGGACGTCGACGGGCAGTATGTATGGCCAATGGTGATGCATGTACGATCACACGATTAGCGTTGCTACTCGTTCGAAAATCAACATTTTTCGGAACTTGGGATATTATTAAGTTCGTTTTTACAAAGAGTAGTGGTCTTTGGTATTGAAATATCGACTGATTACAGTAATTGGAAGGCTAATTTCCTGACGGGCAGTGACGGGCAGTGACGGGCAGTAATTAGTAGGACCCGTTGGTTGTGATTCCAGAAGGCCATATCACACAAAGTCTTTGCTGCGAATCCGTAGCCTTTGCCACTCGGGTAGCTTGGTCATTGAAGTGGCTAGAAAAAGAACATGTCAAGGAGTGGCTGGGCTCGTTTATTCAGCAAACAAAGTCTGTGTGCTATTTACCTCCATGGATCGACCATTACTATGGGTGTTTGAGAATTAATCAACATACCTTGTAAATCGAGCGCTGGGCTGAATCCCCAGTATGTAATTGATCCGAATCCGTCAGTCATATTGTTTGCGTTGCGTTGAATTTTGAAAATAGCAGTTCGTTTACAAACAAAGATAGTATGTCATCATTGCTGATTCGAAGTTCAGTGAACTTAAAGATGGGACTAGTCAACTGATATGAAGGCTGAAACCATAAAAGCTACTAATTTGTGCAATTGTGCAAAGTCTGGGTTTGTATGGACCGCTTGTTTCGATAGGCGCATGCGCTGTGAGGTTGGGTCAGGTCACAGGATGCCATGACAACCAATTGTTATACACACGTACTGCGACATCGCGACAGTACATAGCAGCCGTCACTTGGCTGGTCCCCGCCTCAGCTGCTCAGTGACTTCGCTGATCACTGCGTCTCACGTGCGGGGACCAGCCAACTCAGTGACAAGCACAAAGAGGCAGGTGCTGCGTCTAGCTAGTCACGTGAGACGCAGTGATCAGCGAAAGCCGTCACAGGCGTAGCTCTGCATGGCAGGGCTTAGTCTGGCAGAGACCCTGCGATTTGCGTTCTTCCCTGTTCATTCGGTAGAGTTGACTTTTCAGATCCTCAGATTCAGATCCTCAGATTAAGATCCTCAGATCTCAGACTTCAGATCCTGTAACTTCAGATTCGAATTTACAAGCTTTTTACAATACCCGTATTAACAGTATGATTGCAATATTTAAAATAATAATTTGAATATGACATGTACAAGGCAGTTATGAAAACAAAAAAGTCTACATAAACGTTTTCGCTCAACAAGTTTCAACGAACACGGGTCTACAATTACAGATTAGCTAACTTGCTTCGCTTCTTCCGACCCCTGAATTCTGATTTAGCCCGGGGTCACTGGCCTCCAACATGGATTAGTTATATTCCCTCGCCATAAATATTACGAACGATGGTAAAATACGGACTGTCGAAAGCCAGCATTTACATGATCGTCGCGGTCTTGATCGTTCGATCGCGCGCGGGTGTGTTTATCTCTATGATGAGGGAACGTTCACGTGATGACATAACAAGTGGAATCATTGCGCACCCTGTCTTCGACAGATAACGTTCTGATTCTGAGATCGAAGTTTTTAAGTTCAAGATTCAAGATAGAAATAAAATAATTTCTAAAGCCTTTTCAAATCTAAATTATATTTTATTTATCAGTATATTACATCAAACTTTGAAAATTGTGAAACTTTAATTATGAATCTGCGTCTGAAGTTATAGGATCTGAGGTCTGAGATCTGAGGATCTGAATCTGAGGATCTGAAAAGTCAACTCTACCCTGTTCATTCTGTTGGAACACGCGCGCGCCCTTCTGAGACGCGACGCGAATGCAGCGCGTAGCCTTCGAATGCAGTCCCGTGGGCGCGTACAAAACAAGGCACAGCGACTGTGGAGAGTCTAGGCAGGGCTGTGTGTTACCGGCGTTGTACGGGCCACGGGCTCTCGAACCGTGATCTATGAAAATGGAAATCAATAAACTGATCACAAAAACTTTTGTAGTGTCTCCTGTCTGAGTGACCGTGTATGTGATTACCCATTTATTTATTTATTTATTTATTTCGAACTCCAACACAGATATGATACAGTTAAAAATCATATAGGGCCTACATCCGCACTTACAGGAGGATTTTAGTAAAAAATACAAATAACATGATGTTACAGGACAAGAAAGCAAGTTAAAACAAATGACATGCACAACAAGGACAAAGTAAAAATTCAAAAGCAAATGCTTTTAGCTTTTCTTTTAAAACTCGAAACAGAAATGTTAAAAATTGGTAGAGCGAAGCGCGACCAATTTTGTGTTTACGTCAGACGCGACCGTTCACCCTTCCTATCGGGCTTTGCTAATCATCCAGTGTACTGTAGTGCAATTCTGTAGTGCAGTGCAGTGTACCGTAAGCGTAGGCAGCATTCGAAAATGAAATCTGCCGAACAGATATCTACAAATATGAAAACCAATAAAGAACTTATTGATAACAACGACGACCAGGAAATGTATCCTAGCTTGATTACGGTCAAATGTCCCTAGTTACAAATAGGGCCTATAAGCTTAGCATTCAATTGCGCAAAAATATTGCGATCCACCAGTGTAATTTGTCCAACCCCTGTGAGGGGAAATTTCAAAATTATAGCAACTAAGAAGGGGGAATCTGAGTATTAACACCTTGTGAGTTTGTGAGGAAGGTCATTTCCCGGGGTCATTTGAAAAAATCTAAGATCTTGGGGGATTCTATCGCTCCATACCCCGCCCCGAGGTGTTTGTGTGTGCAGCTTTACTAAAGCAATGTGGGGGCCGGGGGGGGGGGGGTCATGAAATTTTTGTCATCTTAAAAGGGGGTCATCAATTTTTTGGTACAACGGGTAGGGGGTTCACTTATTTTGACAGATGCTCAGGAAGAATTTGCCGGCCTACCCCGGTCATAATAACTGAACGCTCCCTAAGTATCTAACCACACGTAGGCCTAACCGTGTACGTATGCGATCGATCCACACTGAGGTGCTCCTTAGCTGGGTAGCTAGTCTGCTAAGTAGATCGATTTTCGGATCGATCTATTGATCCCGTAGTCGATATGCCCGCCACTGCAACCTAAATACTTTTATGACAGACACATCAACAAATATATATTAGACCAATACATCAATATATATTAGACAAAAGTCATTGTCATTAACTTAGGTTATAATGAATTGATCATTTCTGTTATCTTATTGCAAACTGTAGCCCACAATGTGGTAGGATCACAGCTACAGGAAATCATACTAAAATGTCACCTTTACCTTCGATCATTCATTCTGCATCAGTTTTGTGAAGACCATACAAAGCAATAAATAATGTTTATTCAATAATTTATCGCTAGGCACCCCTAAACATTCAAGTAGATGTCAAACATATTTCACACTATATTTGTTAATTTGGTCTCTCTGGATACTTGTATCAATGATACATGTATGGCATTGAACTCATCTACTGATTTTTGCCTGCAAATTCATGAATGTAGTATTTGAAATGAAAACACTATTTGCTACACTGTTTTCTGGATATTGAAGGTGCCATAATTTCTTTCAAGAGAGTGGAGGTACCATAGCTAAAGAAAAGTGACTTGTGTGTTGAAGAATGAATTATGCAGAGGTTGAAGTGTGAGTCATTGCTAACGAGTCGATTGTTGACTTTATGACCTGAAATGATACAGGCGTGTTGAAAATTATAACTATCCACAAACGACAGTACAAATACGTATTTATCCTGGATTTCATGGAAATATGTCATAACTTTCCCTCATTCAATTTTTGCTTCATCATCATGTTGATTTTTGTGAGTTAAAGTTGTAAATTATATAATATTTAATAACAAAGGTGAAAATCAGCAAGCCGTAGATCTATTATTGACCCTATTTCAAACTTTGTCCCTCAACTACAACTGCTACAACATGATCAAGAATCTCACCCACCTAAATCTAAACCCTTCTAACCATGAGTTATCTGAGCTCCACCAATGACCTCAGAGACACAATGAACACAAGATGCCGGAGAATCAGAAGTTGATTTATTTGATCATTTCTTCCCGACCTTCCTTATTTTTCATTTTTGGACATACTATGGAAGGGATTGAGAGATATCAATCCCCAACTCTTTCTGTACATTAAAAAAAAAATAACTGAAAACCATGGAGAGGGAAAGCATGTCATGGTATCCAAACCAATTCTGTAAAACAGTTTACCCTATAAATTGCCTTTTTGGGAATGTTCAACTTTGCAGTCAACTTGCTTTGTGTATTTCAGGCGAGATAAACACTTGCGAGTGTAAAATTGGAGTCATCCTCATACTCACTTCAGCTTCACAGGGCTAGTAAATATATATTGATTTTGAGTGTGAGATGTTGCGGTTTCATTGCTTTACTCGACTGACGACTGTCAGATCTGACTATTCCCGACAGTACAAGCATCATATCATGCATTTCCAGTTATCTCTTACACAAACACTGCTGCAACATTAGCTGTGGGTCCGTAGCTATGGTGTTTTACGATTTTAACCCCACCACCACAATGTGGTGGCAGGGTTATAATCGTAAAAGTCAAAACCAGCCCGTAAAAGGCAGGAATCCCGTCTGAAAACGCCACAGCTATGGACCCACAGCTAAAAACACCACAGCTATGGACCCACAGCTACTGCAACATAATCGGAAACTATTTCATTCAGCGGGGTTCTGCGAAGCATCTTGTTTTATTACTGAAAAATTTCCCATCATGTCATTGATAAAACTAAAAATGTGCAACTTCATGAACTTTAAAAAAGTTGTTAACACGATTGGAACTAATTTGGGAGAATAGCATATTTTATTAAACTGTTCAAATTTATTAAAAGTGTCATGTACCCTATAGTTGAGTTTTGCAATCTTACAATATACGGTGGTTTCAATCGGGTTCGAATTCACAACGTACGGGTACCCAGTCACCTAGTGGAGAAGCCACAGTACAACGAGTCTGGTTGATTTTCACCGGTGAATTCATATATTCTCATTATGAAAATCACCAATCTCACAGTGCTTGGTGAGAATTTCCATTCTCACCAAGGAGTGCATTTCTCACTGCTGTGAGAATGACAAAAGATTCTCACCTATTGCGAGAAAGCGACACTTTCTCGCTCCAGTCTCGCAATTTTTTCCTACAGGTGTAGAAAGATAGACAGTGCAGAATGGGTGCGCAGATCATTATGCATATCTCATTATGCGCAGATCGATAACCCAAACCTCTATCAATCAATTTGCGAAATAGTGTCCAGTGATTCACTTTATCGAAGGCTTTTGTCTCATCAAGAAAACAAAGGAAAACAGGGGTATTATGACGCTTATAAAAATCAATTATTTCTTTTAATAAAAACACACATATCAGTTCAGTGACTTTCTTTAAAACCAAATTGATGATCACTTGTGTACAGTAGACTATCACACTTATCAAGAATGAATAATTCATAATCTTAGAAATGGCAGTGGCAATAGCAATTGGGCGATAATTCCCAGAATTAGTAACATCACCATTTTTATTCTTTACAAGTGGAACCAAAGTGGTGTCCATCATGCGAGATGGCAAGTAACATCACAGAGAGAAGAATATGCAGGCGTGAATGCGCAAACTTTAGATGCTCAGCTGTAATGCCATCTGGACCAGCATATTTAACACTGGCCAATTTCGCAATGGAATTTCTAATGGCAGTTTGAGTGACAATCATATCCTCATCGAATGGAAGAATCGAAGTAATATCTTTCACAAAACACTCATTACTGTTGTTGGTGACAGAGGAAAGCAGACTTGCAAAGTGGTCACGTCACAAATTAGCAATGTCACGTTGCCCATTACAGCCATCAATGGTTGATGATATAAGGTGACTACTTTTTACTTTTAACACGCTTCCAAAACAGCTTGTTATTATTATTACAGAGGTTGTCCGCTAAGGCGTTAGCTGTCATTTAAGACGCACTATTTTTACAGATCTTAAAAACATACTTAAACTTAGCACGTGATGTCCTCATGAGATCAAAAATCTGACCTTGTCTGGGACTGCCAGAGTCCCGCCACAACAGGAAAGCATCACGAGCAATGTCATGATAATCTTTAATATGTTGATTCCAACCTGGAATTGATTTAGCCCCATTATTACACTGGATATTAGAAGGAATGCTTTGCAAACCAGCATCCTTCAAAGCTTCAACAATATCATCATACAGTTTTGAAATTGATTGCAAATGAGAAGTTGACTTATGTTTTTTGACATACCCTGATCAAAATCAAAAGTGTTCAGTTACTGTTCTGATGTCAGGTCTGCAAGTTTTAATCTAAAGTATGAACCTACTGGTATAGTAGGTTCATCCATGGAAAAAATATCGCAGTGAATAGTATTTTGTAAAAATAATATTTTGAAACAACGTATTACGATCGTTCATGTTACTTTTATTGTATACATGTTGCACTATACGTGTCATGGATATCGTTCCTGAATCCCTATCAAAGCGTCACTTGCGACGGCTGACAAATGACGTCAACTTTTACACATCGTTGGAGGCGTCATTCACGTCGTCGGACGCTGAATTGTGCAGACTGACCGAGGAAGGCGAAGTCATTAAGTATTGCTTAATCACCTTTTGGTCACAGTGCAAACACTTTTAACAAGAATATTTAGTTGCACTTTGTTCTTTCAGAAAAGTTATACTTACATCTAAGAATTGCAATGTGACCAATCCCTAGTCTATCAAGTTTGCGGTGTAAGATATGTACTAGCTACCCATGGAGCTAGTACAGTTTACGACCTCCATACCCTTACATAAAGTATCAACATATGGTCAAAAGTCAAACTAAGTTTACTTGTGTATGATTCCCTCACGTTCGCCAGCGGCGTAAGCAAAACACTCACATAGACCACAGGGTACTGCAGGCATTATTCGTCTGGAAGTCATGAATATGATCAATAAATGTCGTGTATTTGACCCTTTTTCATTATAAAAAGCCTTACCTGTGTCACGTACCTATTACTTTACCATCGCTAACTCGTCATAGTATCTTCAATACGGCGGATTTCGGTTGTCATTGATTGTCGCCACTCTTCGAATACTGCAACTTCCCGCATCGTTCTCAATTCGGTGTTTTTATTCTTCTGAGTACTCACAAGGACACTGACATCGTCTGTCGAAAAGTTGGCAAATCTTGCAGACGCAGACGATCCCGTGGTATTCCACGTAGAACGGTTTGCCGGTGCAGGTGTCCCGGGTGGTTCTGGCTCCATGGCTTTTGCGTTTGTTGCAGCCGCTGTCTTTTTCTCTTCAACAGATGAAGATATGGAAATATATTCAGGGTAGTAAAATTCTGAGGCCAAATGTTCAAAATACATAAAATTCTGCCAGTCTTAGTGATTACGTTCATCCACCGGCAATTCTAAAACAGGAGCAGACGACAATATTTACAAACAGAAAGTAGTTCTTCTTGCTTACTCATTTGCATAAAATAGCGTGAAAATACCACCTTTGCTAAAAAATTATTTAATGGCACGTGACCAGTTTGCCAAGTTCCGTCAAAAAATGCTTTAAGAAAACGGGTGTTAAAACCAATTTTTTATTATGATTTTTATTGTTATCGATCATAATGACCAAGAGAAACTGAAACACGCAGTGAAAACTGAAATTATCCCAAGGTTTTTAAATATACATTGTGTTGAGAGGGATTATTTTTTTCTGTTGGAAGACCTTCGTTGAAAATTCCACCTTTATTTTGTTGCCATAGACTGAATAATCTGTGGTACACATGTAATAATAATTATTACAGAATGTCGAGTCACTGCATAAAAAATGGACCACTTGCACTTCTCATGCACAAATTGGTAAATTAATAGTAGTACTGTCTTACAACACATTCTGTAACAGTGAATTCATATTCTCTTGTTTTGCAAATACATGAGCTAAAGATCATGAGTTCTGTGAAAATCGTTGGATCTCTCTCTTTTTATGCAGAAAATCTGGATGGAGTGTTGTTGAACTAAAGTGACCAGTTATGTACAATATAGCAGAATAGTATTTATGCAACGCCAAACCCTGTGTTTGGACATTGCGGCTCCTATGTGCAGAAACTCGTTGCTGTATGGTGAGAAATCAGGTTCATAAACTAGGGAATCCCTGCTGCAGTTCCTGTGACATATAAACTGAAGACATTCCTCAGTACGGTGAAATGAAAGCAGACCATGAGAAAACATTGCCCTGTTTACAAAATCAGGATGATAGTGAATAAACTAACCTTTCATAGGCGAAAGACCTTACGAACTAATCATTCACTGCTGCGGAGGAAAGAAATATCAACATTGCATTATTGATAGACAAACTTGTGACTTAGGATTTATTGTCATGGCAAGCAGTATGACTGCCTTAAGCGATCGAGTTGTCTTTGTGTTGCATGCAGACTTTTATCTTATAAAATACAATAGCGTGTCGTTAACTACTTTCATTGATTCAAAAAGAAACCAAAAAAGAACTTAACAAAGCAAAAAAGGACTTTTAAACTTTCAATGTTTTCTACCATATTTGTGAACACTGTACACACGTTAATAATATCTGCAGCATATCAATTTATATGCAGATGTAAGCCAGGGGTTTTAATTTTCTTTGTCACGCAGTACTTGAACTAAAAAATGCTGTAAACATCAGTTTTACTGTCTAGACCAAATTTATTTTACTGCCCCGGCAAAATTCATTATACGTTTGAGGGCGTCCTTGCCTTGGCAGCGATTTCATGGATCGAGCGATCATGACGCGCGTTCTTTCCGAACTTCAGCGTTAAACCAGAACTGTCATTGCAACATGAGATACAGCTATTTACGAATCCAAAGTGGTATAAGATAACTACTTGAACATCCAAATCCCTATGGATAGTGCTTGAATTACTGGTTTATACTTTGATTTGCTGTTTTTCACCTCCGTGCTTGCAGAATACAATCGATAGACACGAGTAATAAAATGTGTATTTATTTGCAAACGGTGTCAGAATAACGTTATCATTTTAAAGGAACATGCTACACGGGGAACTTTTGGAAAAGAGAGTTCGATGTTAGGTTGTAGCAGGCTTTCTTGTTGCGTGGCAATTATATGTGTGTGCATTGTAGGCTAGTCTTTCCTATACGGTCAGTGATTGCGAAGTCAGCCGAAATCAAGGCCGATATCCCAACACAGCCAGTGTTATGTATGCGTAGTATAGTGATTTTTATGTCTGTTCACAAAATTGAATTGTTACATTTTTATCGACTTGTCACTTAACTTATAAATGATTGCCTTAATACACTTTGCTGGACAAAGCAACAAATGACCTTTTGACATGTGATAACCGTTAAAACTAAGTGCCAACAAATATGGCATTTTTTTCTGATGTTTGATGTCCTGTTCAATTAGGTCACTATTTCCATGGCCAAGAATAGCTATGGCTTGTACAATTGATTACTAAGATCTCAAAGGTGTCGTCCTTAAAGTGCGTGTTTTGTATTTTCGCCGTTCAATACGTCAGTTGCAGTCGAGCAATCAATAGCACTTTATACCCGTAGTCTAGTAGACTGGCCTATGACATCGAGTTTAGTAGAATTCGACCTTCATACTCACGCCCACCTACTAGATGGGCAAAGTTGTCACCATTACACTGCGAATATCAACTTATTATAGGACTGAAGGCCCAATGTTGCTCTCCAAATATTAATGGACGATTACTGTTCTGCGCCACCGAAGAGGCATCGCCTGATAGGACTAGTGTGAAGAACCGCGCTTATCTTCAAACATCGCTATCTGACAGAGAAGACGGACAGCATCCATACTTCGTCTGCATTAAATTCCAATACATGAACCCGTTATCGTCTAAACCGTATCATTGACTAGTTGCCATTAGTTTGGAATAACAGTCTTCAGGTAGTACATCATTCCCCGTACACAGCACCTGACAGATTACTTTAATAGCGATGACGTATAAATGATCAAGTGTGGAATACATATAACCGGTAGATGATTGTGATACGACTAAAAACTAGGATTCATATCGCAACAGTGACGAAGATCTGTTCTATGGTATACACACTTGACAAAACGGAAGTCTATCTCAAACTTTGCACAGAAAGACAACGCGAACAAGTGCTACTATGGCGTTACTAGTCGCTCTTACAATTACATTAATATTGCCCGTGTTTGAAATATTTTGCTTCGCTGAAGTCCCGCGTCGGCTTAATTTGGACTCTACTTCTGGTGGTGACTTTAATGACTATGGGCCCTGGGTCTGGCCTTTTTCTATTCGACAAAAGCAAGCCATTGTGGACGCTCACAATGAAATAAGAAGAAACGTGTTCCCAGAAGCGTCAGACATGATGAAAATGGTAAGTTATGATGTCTTTACTGAAATAACAAAAAGACTATTAAAGCTGCAAGCAGCATTGCCGGAGGTCCACGTGGTTACCGTGGTTACTAGAGTCACCTAAAGATAGACGAAAGTCAGTCAAAGGTAGTCCGACATTTCGGAGAAAGAAACTGTCCTATTGTCATCAATGTCCTACAAAAAGTCCAAACGTCTAGTGCTAGCAGTTGCTGAGATACTTGAAAGTAAGTCAATGGTTATCTAAGGATATCGACATAGTTTGGTCGCTTAATGGTCAGTAGTATGTAACACCGTTTCTGTATAATTTTCAAGTATTTTTGCAAACCATTCTTGGTAGGATCACATCACCTACCATCTCTGCCCTCGCATTGCCTACGCCCCACAGGGTGTTAATACATAGACAATTAGTGTCACATGATGATCATGCTCAAACCTGTTTCTACCATGTGACCAATGCTCATCCATGCACTTCCTACTCTGCAGGCGCCCTCTGAAGATTAAAAAGACGGACTTCGCTAGCAGCTAATGTAGTTTCATTCACACATGAATATTCCATTCTGCCTGGAGAGGAAACCTATTTCCTGTATCATGGATGATTTGAAGCATCCAATATTTTTGAAAGTCATGAACATTTTAGTCTTTTGCATTCTGAAACACACCATTCAGCTTTCAAAAAACGATTTTCTTGCAAATTTTGATGAAGCCAGGAATATAATAGTACATGTTATCATCATACATCCGTTGTGCGAGATTTACTTAAAGGATGTGCCTGTTTGTTCTTCTTAGCCTGCACCACACTAGTTCATACAGAAGCCATAATAAAATTTGCTATGTGTTTTCCAGAAATTAATATATATATTCTTTTCAACAAGCATATATATAACTGTACGTAGTGATTAAAACATTTCAACATCAACATTCCACTAACAGCAAGCGCTCGATCAACAAATCTTCCTAAAGAACAACTCCTTCCCGTTGTAGAGTCGAGTAGATTGACAAACAAGGCATTGAGTACAGATTACGGAATAGTAAATCGTCGATGAAATGGATAAGCGTGGCTTCAGTGTTTTCACATGATTTCATGCTTAATGCAGGTTTGCAAAATGGAGAAGGATATTACGATTATTTGAAGCTGGTTGACGTTTAAAACAGGAAAAAGTTTAATTCAGAAAGAACATTACAAAAAAAGAAAAAAACTGCGAATTTAAGAGATTTTCTTTGAGGCATTCTTTGAGATACTGAGTATGACATTGCTCTTTTAAAACGACGTACAGAAAAAATCCCCCTAGAAGTAATTGGCTTGCTGTGTGACTCCACTGATTGATTTCATACAAAACGCCAATGGAAATAAGGATAAAATTGATGCGATAAAGTATAAAATTGGAGAATGCACAGAAGCGAATCTTCCTTAATGATGGTTTGGTTGACAAATAAAACCCTTGGCAAGCTGCACAATGAACGGGATCAGGTATTAAGTCCAGCTCCTGATGGTTCGAAATCTGAATTATTGAACTCCCGAACTCTTGGCAAAGTTAGCAAAGATTCTGCGGCACAGGGATATTGATATCACCTATGAGGAGATGACAACCAGTCTCTCGTTGCAAAAGGTTGCCAGGGGTCCAGTTCTCAGACTGAAGGTTCAACTCAGAAAACTACACTGGTGGAGAGGGCTGGCAACTGCTTCATTGGCAGCAGCAGTTGGAATGCTCAGTGGCAGCGATTGCGCTTGCCCTATATGAGGTCGGGGACAGAGGAGAGATGTAGGTCAGTCGCGGTCATCGGCACAGATGCATGCAGCACAGTGAAAAAAGGCCAAAAACTCAGGACATTGGTTTTAGGCGCTGGCTGAAATGTTGGCAGCAGCGAGAATGTCATAACTTTTAATACTAAAAACTACCAGGAGTATTATTGGTCTGTTTAATACGGCATTGGTTTCCATAAGGTCAATAAGTTAATGGCTAGCTGGTCACTAAATTGAAATAGATTCCAGATTCTTTTGGTACTATTTACTGCGACATCAGCAAACTGTTCATAAGCTATGTCCACATCATACTTTTCTTGAATCCGTTGCCACCACACTGCTCCATTGAGCCTCCGCAGATGTAGTACTGAAGCAGAGAACGTGCCTCCATGGAAGCCTTTTCATCTGGGGCTTATACAGGGGTACCTAAGAAATTGCAGTTTTTGCGATGAAAGGGATGCAATGACGATGAATGCAGTAGCTTTGACCAAGGGTCCAGGTAGCTGCTCGGGAAAAGGGAAGTTGAAGCAGGGTTGTCTAGAAGCCCTGATGAAAAATAACATAAAAGTTTTGATGAAAATTGAAAGATTAGCGGCGCCAACATAGCATAACAAACCAGTGGACGAGTAAAATGCCGGCAACATTCTTTGTGTGGAACATCGTTTAAAGTAGCAAAGTGTTCTTTCTGAATGAATTGCCACAGGTACTTTACCCCAAATTAAGCCCGTTCGAGGATTTGTTTGCAGTGACTTAACTGTTTTCTTTGTTTTTGTCAGGTTTTATCAAATATACAATGAAACTATTTATTGACATGGAATGTGTTGCAGTAAGAAGCAAACATCGAGGGTGTCGGCGTAAGAAGTCCAGTGCACTCTTCATCCGATTCTGTTGAATTTAGTGATCTATTAGATGAGGCAGCTGCTTAAACCAGCACAGACACAAATCTGATAGATAGGTTTTAGAGGCACGACAGGAAATTTATAATAGATACACTTGTTATAAGGGTAAAAGGTTTACGAATAGAAAACTGGTACTAGAAGTTTAAAACAAACAAGGAAACGTGTTGAGAATGTTCATTAAATTACTTGACAGCAGAGTAATGTATACGACGTCCTAAAAGTGACAATAAGTCTAATTTTTGATGTTTTGCTTGGAATATTTGATCCAGGTATGGATATCGTAAGTTGTGAGTTCGAACCTGCTTGAAAACACCGTAAGAACAACACTTTCCTGTCAGGCCTATATTGAAGAAATGTTTAAATGCTAAATACGAGGTTTTTAAAAGAGTACAGATATACACAGATGGGAAAAGCCTTGTCCCTGATGACATTTGAATACAAGTCTAGAATGAACAGTCCGGGTTATGTCCATAGAGAGGATATTACGATTGACCAATCAGCGAACCTGCCGCCGCCAACGTCATGAATAATTAACCATGCAAACCTTTGTTCGTACATTGCAACGAGTTTGGAACTTTTCGGCTTGATTTCGCCCTTTATTTTTAGCAATGGGTAGTTTTTAGATGTAGACGTTACGCACAATGTTCAGTGCGGCCGAGATGGTGACCGACACAAGTGGTTAGTACATTGAAAATTACTTATTTGGATTAATTTCCTGGCCGGGTACGGCTCCAAGAAATCAGCATTTGACCCTTGTAAATCTACAGCAAGTTATTTGTCGCCAAATATCGCCTACTTTTGGTCA
>LD383802.1:5861-24025 GCA_001465055.1 Ptychodera flava | reverse complement strand
GTAATCAAAGTACCCATTAACAAGTGGGGACTGTGTCATCAACGATGACTTGTTACACCCTAGGTCACCATTTATGATTACCATATAACCACTGTTTCCTTGTTATATACAATTATGAATTTCAAAAATCCGTTATTAGTTATGTTGGCCAAAATCTTGTGAACCCCAGAAGAAGCAATGCTAGGAATACACAATTGAATTCTGAATAATAATCTGAATTTGAGTATTAATTGTGACCCACAGAATGAAAAGAATATTGCTTTGTGAATAGATCTCACATATTTTAAGATGCTTGTAGGCTAATATGAGTTAACATACTTTTTGCATTGAAAATGATGGAAGAGGTGTGATATTGGACTGATCTGACCAGGCTGGCAAAACCAATATATGGAGGTGCATTTCGAGATTTGAACATTAAAGGATTTTAAGGAAACAAATATCTTGAATAACAGACCCATGTTCTGTTGGCAATAAATTCATATCTTTTTGTAAAAATCTGTCAAAAGTTTTATTTCAAAGTGTGCCACTGATCCCTTAGTACCAATGTAATACGGCTTAACACAAACTTTATGAAAATTACCCATGCAAGTATAAAATGTAGACATTAAAGTTAGAGCGTAAAATATGAAAAAAAATTCTATGTTTACATTAGTTGTTAAGGTAAGTAAATGATTTTTTTGAAACAAATAGTTGCTATGTAAAGGGAAGAATTTGACATTGACCATGCACTGATCAAGGTGAATAGTAGATTATAGAATATTTGGTCAGGTCAAGGTCTGTGCTGTGAAATGCCATGGGTATATTTGGTCGTTCTTTGGTGAAAGCATAGGGTCTATGGTGAAAGAAGGAATGAATTGGTCTTCGTGCACCTTGTGAGGCATTGTAGATTTTACTCTGAAATCCTGTACTTTCAACCTTCGGGAAAGGATTATAGTCATGGGTAGTGATGCTGGCAAGACCAAAATGTAGTGGACTTAAAGTGAGCCGCTTTGCAACGTAACATTGTCCTAGGGGGCATATTTTGATCTGCTTCATGTGAAAGGCACATTCAGAAAGGGGAATATTTCTGATGAGATACTCATATTGATTCCTGTATTTGTATGTGAGGTTAGGTTACATTACAGATCTTTGTATTTTATTGAATTTTAAATCTGTGTGTATAAGTTTCTCTTGATGTATAAATCTCAGTAAAAATATGCCCCTCCCTCCCCCACATTCCCCCACTTCTTTATGGAAGAATTCACCTCACATATTGTTTTATAGCAAGACAAAAGTGCTCCAAAAAAGAACGTTTAACAACACACAAATACAACCCAAAACCATACACTTACATTCAAATTTTAAGTATTTTACAAATATTTCCACTGTATGCTATGAATGTTACAAAATCAGTCGTATGATTGTCTGATAATTGTCTGTGCTTGCATTTGGCATTCAGTGCAGTCTGAATCCATGCTTACATGAAAACGCTAATTTTAAAGTATATAACAAATTATCAACATACATTTGCTTAAACCTTACAGATCCATAAAATTATTTCTATAGAATAATTTACACATCCGTTTTCAATTATGACACAGGGTGTTGGGTTGCCTGCTAAAGTCTACTGTAACAGTTGAACAATATATTTAAGATTCCAGGACAAGTAAAGTGACCAGTTCTTGGTCAGTTTTCAAAATTCTCTGAAAAAGTTCCTTGAATAGGGTTGCCTTGATACACCAAATCAAAAATTCACAGTTTTTCATAGTTTTTCCAATCTCTTAGTTTTTCTGCATGCTCAGTGATCAAACAAATCTAGGTTTCTTGTCACCATAGGGCTCCCAAAAGAGCGATACACAGAAAAAATGTTTTCCAGTTCACAATATTTAAATGCAGACATGAAAAAACACAATAGGAATGTTTGAATAAAGGAGTTATTGTGACATACAGTAAGATGACAACAATCAGAACTATTGAACTGTGCGATATATGTATGTGATTGACATTTGGTCAGTGACATTAGTTTCTGCCACGCGTAGTGCACTTTTAAATTTTTTTTCATTCATTATTTTTTTACCAAGTGAAAACAAAAAATGGCAGACCATTACGCAGCTAGTCTTAAATCAATGCATGCAAAGATGACGAACAAACTGTTTTCTGCTTTAGCCTTAGGGTTGCTACACTACCGACTAGCCTGCAAAATACCCTGTTATGCATTTCAGTAACAATTTGAGAACCATATGTTTATAGGTTACCAATATTCCATTTTTTCAGATATCCTTAATACTGTTGATTAGAATATAACACAAGGCTATATCGTTTTCATAAAAACTGCTAAAAATTACTTGACTTTGTAAAAGAATTAGATATTTATGTGTCAATATTTGTTCTTACATCTGTAAAAGTCACACCTCAGAATGCATTGTACGATGAATTTTCTGCGTTTATGTTGTTAAATTTGTTCATCAAACCATAACACAGGTACTTTTTTCATAAAATGTGCTAAAATTAATGCCACTACTTTTCGAAAAATTAATAAGACTTGTGAATGATAATATTTGTCCATAAATTGCAAATATCCTGACTAAGAATGCCTTTGTAGACAACATATTTTTCCATATCAAATACATTGTAGAACTGACCCATGTTGCATTTAATTTCATTGATATTTTTCCTGCCAAAAAATACATACAACTGTATACTTACATACTACTCAGATGTATGCAATGTGCTGGTTTTGCCAACTGATCAATACAGCTTATATGTTGCAATGCTGAAAAAAAAAAACCACAGTTCTTTGCAGCTAACCTAAATAAAGGAAACTTATTTTAGTCAAATACCACTGACAGGTGAAATCCAGTCAAGTATTGTAATTTAGAACTGCCCTTCTACTGAAGGACAGATATAAATACTGAGGTTGACTTGCGCCAGCATATCCCTTATATTATTCAACGATTTTTACAATGTTATTTTTTTTTTCATTTCAGTCACAGAGAGTGCAGTCAGGTTGTACGATGTGAACGAAGACGGTATAATTGATATGATTTTTGGAGCCGATGTAGAAGGCACACAGTTGTCACCAGAACGAATGGCAGCACTATGCAAGGAGTTCAGTAAGTCTCTAGCAGTCTATAATGTCTTGTACTTGCGTGGCGTAGCAAAGCATGTCACAAACATGGAAAAGCGTGTCACAAACATACAGCTATAATGGAGAGTTGATCAGACAGTGACCTGTTGATTTTTTTCAGATCTGGATCCTCCGTGCGGAGGAAGAGTGATGATTTTGGATGGTAGGAATGGAGAGCTAATGAAAACCATTGTCACCCCGCATGAGATTTTCGAGCTGAACTGCGGAAATGTGGATTTGAATGGCGATGGTTTAAAAGAATGCCTGGCAACTGGAAGAATAGGCGGAATGTCTGCCATCGATCTTAAGGAAGGTACGTCTGGAAATTTGAAATTTTCCATTGTGGAAGTTGAATTAAGAAGAACTCACATGAAAGAGAAACTACAGGAAACTTTCAAGTAACCATATTAGAAGTAGTAGCATGCAAACTACAGACAAGAGGAGCTTTGGTTCCAGATATAGCAACATTTTGTTTCTGCTAACAGAAATTTTTGACAAGTTTTGTCATTGTAGATCAATCCTTTGACGTATAATTTTTATAGTTCATTCAGAACACCAATTGTATCAAAGAACCGTTTTCACAAACGTAAGTTCTGAAAGTCTCGTCAAAATTTTCGAACAAATATTTTGTTTGCACATTTAATGATAAAACTCTGACAACGCAAGTCAGCCCCATTGTATCAAAGAACCGTTTCCACAACGTAAGTTCTGAAAGTCTCGTCAAAATTTTCGAACAAATATTTTGTTTGCACATTTAATGATAAAACTCTGACAACGCAAGTCAGCCCCATTGTCCACAACTTGGAATGACCAGTGACTTTTATTGGTCAGATCAGTAAAGGTCATATTCCACTGATTCAACAGACTGGCAAAGTGTTTATTTAGGACAATCAAGTATTAAAACCTATGGTAACACTGAATTTACCACAATAGTACCCCCTTGGACTTCCCCCAAACAGATTATACCAATTTTTTTCCACAGACAAATACCGGTATTGATAGCAATAAATATTTGTATAAAGTATATTTAAAATGATTACAATGCAATACTTACTCAAATACGAGCTACACTGATAATGGTAATTATTCAGGTATATTTATAGGACAGGTCTGGCTCAAAATTGTTGTGAATTTTCAATTGAACGAAAAGTAGGAGACGTGATGAAAAATAGTACAGTGTAGCTGCAGTGCTGCCTGCTATTATTAAAATGAGGACAGATGAAACAGGTGTTGATGAAATCAGGGTAGATTTAATGAAATGTGTCATACAGTACTAAGTAAGCCAATGGCAAGAGCCCTCTATGAGGCCAGTGATTTTCATAATTTTATTATGCAACATCAGTCATACGGTTATGACTGCTTTTCACGTATGACCTCTGGCAGCCCTCCCCCCTCGAACAAATTAACTAAACTACAATAATATAGAAAAGTGAATGCTTTAAGTGTCCCTATGGTTTTAACTCCATATCTGGAGGTACAGTAGGTAGCAAAATATGAATATCATACTGGTAATGTTTTCTGTCCTGCCAGGCAACTGCATCCAAGTCAAAAATTTGAAATGACCAAGCAGTCAATTTCCACATGTATCATGAACTCTGCCTGATTCTTTCTTATCAACACCCAACGATTTGTTTAATTTATTGACAGGTGGTGTACTGTGGCAGATAGAGGAGAGTAACATTGATAAACATTGTGTTTCATTTATTGACAGGTGGTGTACTATGGCAGATAGAAGAGAGTAACATTGATAGACGTTTTGTTTCATTTATTGACAGGTCGTTTACTATGGCAGATAGAGGAGAGTAACATTGATAAACATTTTGTTTCATTTATTGACAGGTAATGTACTATGGCAGATAGAGGAGAGTAACATTGATAAACATTTTGTTTCATTTATTGGCAGGTCGTGTACTGTGGCAGATAGAGGAGAGTAACATTGATAAACATTTTGTTTCATTTATTGACAGGTAATGTACTATGGCAGATAGAAGAGAGTAACATTGATAGACGTTTTGTTTCATTTATTGACAGGTCGTTTACTATGGCAGATAGAGGAGAGTAACATTGATAAACATTTTGTTTCATTTATTGACAGGTAATGTACTATGGCAGATAGAGGAGAGTAACATTGATAAACATTTTGTTTCATTTATTGACTGGTTGCATACTATGGCAGATAGATGAGAGTAACATTGATAAACATTTTGTTTCATTTATTGACAGGTAATGTACTATGGCAGATAGAGAAGAGTAACATTGATGAACATTTCAATATTTATCAACCGCAAGACGTCCCAGATTTGAATTTTGATGGAGTGCCTGATTTTGTAATCACTCACGGCGGTGATGTCAGATTCGATTCCAAGGTAACCTCTTACAAGATTTCCATGAAGAATAAGAAAAGCTCTGGGAAGCTGTCTTGTTTTGATTAACATATGTTAATTTGTGTATCTGTTTATGAAATGGCATTCAAACAACCATGAGAATATATTGTTTTTAACGTTTAAAATATTTCAATACCAATAATATTGTAATAAGAGAAGTCAGAACACTGTCTTGTACGTGCTGATAAGTACACCTGGTAATTCAAGTTTATTGGCTGCTGTATGTATCTGTTGATAATACACATTCAAGAAAAACTATATAGCAAAAATTTGTCAGGTAAAAACACAATCATTCCTTAAGTAAGAACAACAAATTTCTACCTTTTATACTTCAAAAATGATGTACCGTATTGGTAAATGTATTTCTATTCCTTTGATATGTTAAACACACATTTCATGTTCTACTCAAAATTATATTGTTCCTGGTCACATAAATTTACCAAACCCGAATACGATCAATGAAAAAATTTTCGTATCAATTAATTCTGCATAGGAACGCAATCGGCCTGCGGGACGCATAATGTTGATATCAGGTCATGATGGCAAGTCTTTGGGCACACACTTAGAAATGCCAGATGGACGTGAGACATACAGCTCACCTGTGTTGTACAAGCGACCGGATGGCGCCATCTATATTTTCTTTGGAAGTGGCGGGGAAACCATCAAAGGTAATGTGTGCGCTCATAAACCCGAGTAAGCTATAATTTCTTGTTTTCACCAATTCTAATCATATCCTAAATTTGCATTGTTTAAATTATCTGCTGTAATATTGGCCATTTTGTCTTTAGGGTGTTGAGAAGTCAATAGCACATTAAATGTTACCAGCCTGTTTAACCCTTTTAGCGCTGTAATTTTCTCCCGCCAAAATTTTAGTGCAAAATTTTACCAATCTTTATGAATTTTTCTGTAACTTTTTGATAATTTTGGACCGAATGGACATCACATTACATTTGCTACAGTTCTTTCTCAAAATTTTGGCAAAACTCTAAGCAAAATTGACTTGGGTTTATTTTATAAAGGGGACAAAAATAGACTTTGGCGCTCAAAGGGTTATTAGTGCGCGCTTACAGATTGAAGGACTCAAAACTTTCACTCAAACTTTCCATAAGGAAACTTTAAATCATTCCCATTCAAAATCAAGAATAACAATCAGGGATCATCATAGAAAATTTGGTTCCAGAGAAACAAATTACCCCATATTCATCAACTCTTGTGATTCAAATGGCTGCCATCTCTGTGCTAAAGCTATGAGGGGAAATTAGATTTTCAATTTTCAAAACAATAAGCCGGTGAAAACTTACTCCATGAGCTTCATGAGCCCCATCAAGTGGTGGACCAACAAAGTACTGTAAAAGTTTGAGGGATCAGATATCTGTCCCTGAGGTGTATTCTACCAATACCTTGAAGGTCAGACTCTCACTAGGGAGTGGTTAAAATTGAGTTACATTGTTGATCAGAAGCTTTTTTTTCAAAAGAAAATCAAATACAAGGAAGAAACAATTATACAATATACATAAAGATACAAAAGGGAAGTGAAAGTCGTAATATTTAGATTTTCAACTGTGTGATATACTAGTAAGTATTGACAGTTGAAAACATGTAATAGGAAAATATTCTGTTTCTCTGGAGGCTCTCAGTAATATGAAATAAACAGAAGTGATATGATCAAACACCTGTAGAGTTCAATCACAGTCCCTCCAACCGGAGGGACTGTGCTAGCAGATTGTAAAAAAAAGGTACAGTTTGATTGTACTAACGAGCTCAGTTCTTGAACCACCAAGCTGTAGGTCAGTCCTTGTGGTTTTCAAATTATGTAACTGGACCTGTACCACCAGGAATAGGTGTGAAGGGGTACAGTTCAGTATATGTATACGTTCCTACATGTTGGTCACAATTAACGGCTTCTGTCCCTTTTCACTTGTAGGATCTTTGTGGGCCATCTCTCTTCTAGACTTGTACATCCACACTGTCAAACAGAAGGAAGGCGCCAGAGCCCCCTCACTGCCTGGAATATACACTAACCCATGGGGAAAGCATAAGAAGGATAAAAATGGATTCATTGAGATTTTCAGGTATTTGGCATGTTGAGTTGGATTTCATAAATATGTTTTGTTGGGGTACAGAAAGGGGAATCGAATGGTGTGTCTTCCACGGGTACTGATTTGACAGTGGTCTTGTGAAAGATAAGTTCATTTCATGAACACAACGCTTCTAAAAACATCTTGTATGTAGCAGATGGCAACCATCTGTAATAAACAATAAAAGCAACATGAAGTCCATTGTAAGGATATTTCACCAGACTTTCTTTGCTCCTGCCAGTCTGGTGCACCCGTCAAACAGTGTTTGCCCAAAAGGTTTTGTTGGTAACACTGTCATCAAACTCAATTCACAGAAAATCAAGTAATACACACCAAGTCCAATAACCTATTAGTGTGTCTATATAGCTATGTCTTTGGTCATTTGTTAAATGCTCATCAGTAAGCATACTAAAAAAAAACCAGTTACTGATTGCACATTTTGCTGACTTTCAAAACTCAAGAAGTGTGAAGAAATCAGGCTCTTGAAAACATCACTGGGATATATGACCTCAGTGGTTGTATGCACCAGTATTGCCCTTGGTGGCATTTGCATGACCATACAAC
Organism: Ptychodera flava; assembly: GCA_001465055.1. Classification (NCBI taxonomy): domain Eukaryota; kingdom Metazoa; phylum Hemichordata; class Enteropneusta; family Ptychoderidae; genus Ptychodera; species Ptychodera flava. The sequence goes on along the minus strand of LD383802.1, from coordinate 15,893 downwards.
TGCAGCATATATTACAATATGATTTCTTCTCTACGTTTTTCAAAATAACTCCAGGAAAACTGCTGATTTCATTTGAATTCTTTACATGATTGTTTCTGTCCATGAAAGTGCTAAAACTGAGATGGGCGTGATGGTGCCGGTTGTGGTTGCCGATATGGACGGTGATGAAGTGGATGACATCATAGTCTCTGTCTTTGACGGAACCATAGAGGTGTTGAATGGTGCCACACTGCAGCCAATATGGACAACTGGCGCCCGGTTTCAAGGTTATCAATTTTACAGGTAAGTGAAAGTTTTGTACTTGAAATGTATACAATGACACATTGACACTGAATGACCGGCCGTACATAGCAATTGTACGGCTCACAGTTGTACCTGTTAGCTGTTTATTCCATACACATGAAGCATTCTTTCAACTGTTTGCCACTGCAGCTGTATTTTTGATCAAAAATATCTGTTTCAAACCATCAACAATCCTGAGAAGGACAAGTTCATACTTGAAATAAGGACAGTCTCCTTCCTCCATACATTGTCCTATTAAAATCTTTGCATGGAGCTTGTTTGTTGTATATTAATGATTCTACTCCAGAATAAAAAGGATGCAAGGCGTTCTACTCAACTTGCCCAAGAAATCACATGATAGCAGTACAAACAAATCCATATGCACAAGTGTGTATGGAAATAAACATATTTCTGTATTTTGTGCGCGTGGTTTTGTTTGCATTATAGTCATTTCAAATTACAGGAGAAGCAATTACTTTGTCGTAACCTTTCACCCCATGTCAGGGTGTTGGTTCAACTTTACCACAGAAAACTATAATAGCATTGTACCAAAATTTAGGAGGGGAAGGTAAACCCTCTAGCACCATGGTTTGGCCCAAACCCATTGTTGTCCATGGTGATTGCGGACCTGTTTATAGGGAATCAGGGGTGAACAGGTTAAAACATGAGTCAGTCAGAACATGGTAACAACAGTGACTGAATGAAGTGAGGTACTGACTGCACAGAAAGGAAAATTATCAATAATTTTATTAACCGATTTCCAGTATTCCAGCTCTTGGTTATTTCAACGATGACGACACATTAGACTTGATGGTCCATCTTAATTTAGGAGTGTGGGAGAAGTACAATCTGACCATTGTAAGTTGAAACCAGTATTTTGAATTGTTTTGTTTTTTTTAACAATATTTCCTGCAGTAGTGCAGTGTTTCAACTACTGACTGGTTTAATACCAGTAGACTCTGTTTCATTCTGTCCATCACACCGAATAAATTCAGAAATTTCTGATAAATGGTCTATGTGAAAAGCAGACAGTTGTAAAGTTAGAAATTTGTCTATTTATTACCGGTAGTATATAGTACAAAAATAGGTTAAAATAAGTGACAATAGTGTATATTTTTAGATTGTAAGTGACATATGTTCATATTTCAATAGGAGTGTGTAGGAAATAGTTATTAATTCATCTGATGTCTGTACGGTTTATTATACATTCTGTATCCATCTGGCCATTGCAATGTCCGGGTCTAGATATGTAAATAAACCGATATTACAAGAAAAGTTGCGAAAATATTGTTGAAATCACTGGTGGTACCCAACTCATAGCCTTGGCATTGCTGTAGACTTTCTTTTTCATTTTGATGTGAGCTACCGTAATTACCAATTTTGTTCAAAGGGAGTATAATAGTATTGGTGAAAATGTTCTAAGAAACCACTCACTCTGTTGCTGTGTAATATACATTATTAAGTCACTTTTGAAATCTTTGTGCAGACTGCTTCAAATCATGGCAAAGTTGGAAACACTGTTTTTTTATGACAGATTGTCGTTTTTTATAAAATAATCCAACCATAAAGTGCTTGCCAAAATTTTTTTTGATAATCAGGTTAGTCAGTTTGTTTAGTTTTATTATCATAAAACTAACAAAATTGTGCTCTTGTGAATATTTTTGTCGTTTTTGATCAAAAAATCTTAGTTTGATTATCTGGCCCCGAGAAATTTTCTTGATGACCTGTGTCTGTTAGGATACTTTAACCGCAAAAAATCACAGCTGAAACAATTTGTCCAGTACTGGTATGTATATGTTGACCTGTAAACAATGTTGTACATCTCCCATAAGTCCCTTCTCTCATTTGTGTTTTTCAAAGCATACCATCTTAGATGGTAAAACTGGTGAAATTCTATGGAACCTCAAGTCATCCAAGTACACCATGTCATCACCACTGGTGTTACAAACCGGATACCACAAAGATGTCTTTGTTTTCTGGGTCCAAGGCAGAGAGGGACACATCATTGATAGAGAGGTAAGTATGCCATTGAAATCATCTGATTGGTCAAATCTGTTGATGAACTTCAGTCATATGCAAATCTATGCCTCGTCAGGAAATTTTAAGAAGCTGGTAGGTTGTCATTGGAGAATCAGAACCCCTTCTCTAGTGAGGATCTTGAGTATTCTCCCAGCGTCTTGAGGAATTTTACATTCGCGGTATCCTCAACAGTGCCATCAAATGGTATTCCCGATCCCTAACGCCCTTGTCTCTAATCTCAAACCAATGTATTACCAACCCTTTCACATCAATAACAGATAACGAAGAGGACAAGTCGTCATGGTGATGATGACTCTGATCAGGCGAAGGAACATGATGATGATGATGATGATGATGATGATGATGATGATGATGATGATGGGGATGAACATCTGAAAAGCTGTGAGAAACAAAATGATTTCACCGGAGAAGTGTTTCTGCTTGATAGAGATTACAGTAAAACACCCATCAAACTCCTGGAAGCAGAGTCTACAAAGATCAAATACAGTAAGTACAACATCAGTCGCCCTCTACAGTTGAGAAAAAATTGAAGAGTATGAATTCAGGGAATGATTGGTATAGCACTGCCAAGGTCAGAGGAGCTTGTGGTAATGAAAACACTGTGTGGTTGGTTAGAGGCCAACAGATAATAGTCACGTCAGCGGCTTACTGACTACGCATGCGCTTATTCATAATATACTATGCGAGTAACCGGAAGTGTACCCTTCTTTCATGGGCGCCGCCATGGTTTTTTTTTTGAGTACTCGTAAATAAACAAATATGAAACAAATTGCTATGATATAACATGCCTTTTATAAAATATACCTTTTTTATTAGCCAGTAAATGTTATTATACACCTTGTCGCTGATACAAAGTATCGTTGATATAGATAAACAGAGAAAACTGTCGTGCATATGAACGGGGGCATACGCAAAGAATGCTGGGATTGAATTATAGAAGAGCGCCCCCTGTGTTTATAATTAGATTCAAAAATTGCAAGTTTTTAACGGAACGCTATATAGTTTTCAGCTTGCAAGTGGAAGGTGGGCAGTGCGGTTACCATTGCAATGATAATTATTGCATAATACGTCCCTGTTTAACGCAATAGGCTGTTATCATTGATAAAATTGCCAATTTTTGTCCAAAATTTGTACACGCTACAGAAAATCTATACCTGCCCTGCTGCAGGGTTTGACGTCGTGTAAGTACGTGAACTGCTTTCATCAGAGGGAAACTGGGCATAGTTGTCATATAAACGTATATGAAGTAACAATTACAGTTTATCATGAATCAATACAAATAACATTGCCAATCTTAACCCCTGGCGCGACACCAAGGGCTGAGCCCTATATAATATTAGGTCATAATAGGTCAGATAATAGGCCAATAACACACTTTTGTGATTGAGTCAAGAAGTGTCAGAATCAATAGATACATCACCCAATCTCTATTCAGAGGCAGAGGGTGTGTGTTAGGAATTTCTTTTATGAGTTTCAATCCTGAATTTACTTATTAGGCTCTTGATGGTATCCTACAAAATACTTTTTTTATAGTCTGTGCTTTCATTCAGGTGAAATCAATTTGCTGAGGACTTTTACTGGTTTACTATGTACTGCTTTCAGTAAGACTGGTGGATTGAATATTATGTATTATATGATTAGCATTTATACTGTCACCTGCTCCTATTTTGCCACAGTTACCATGGAAAGAGAAAATCTAACCAATCACAGATTTTGTTAATTATTTATAAGCAGGTGGCCGCTTTTTAAAAATAGTGCCCTCACATGGACATTTTGAATATCAAGGAACACCCCTTTGACCATATATGGGCATATTTAGATTACAGGTGACTGTATACCTTTAAAGGAGGTGATGTTCTAATGGTGTACGGAGTATCATAGCTGATGTTCAGAGTCAAAAGAGTTCTCTTCTATTTTGGACTGAATTGGGAATAAGTCTTGATTTCAAATTTCTGAATTTTCCTGACTGTTATTTTCCATTCAGATATACTCTACAGCAACATCATGCCAGGCATCAACAAATACGACAACGTTGAGGAACTATCAACAGAGGAGATGACGTCAGTCAAAGACGAACGACTGCAGAGAGTTAAAATTTTGCCAGCACCCAAGAAAAAGATCATCCAAGACACAATGAAAGGCATTCCAGATAAGGAAATTAATCAACTGCAGCAATATGTACAAGATTTGTATAAGGACCTGAAAATGTCCAAGGATGATGTCCACTATATGATGATGTATTACATAATGGATCATGTTTTGATGATGATATCTGATAGTTACCATGATGTACCACCGGAACAACCTTTCGAGTCTGTGTCAGTGGAGCCAGACCATGATGCGGTCATGAGACCACAAACAGAAAAGCCACAGAAGTTACCGAAAGAGAAGTCTCACAAAGCACACAAGCCGAAACAAACAATCAAAAAGCCAGTGACCAAACATCCAACAACCATGAAACCAACAACCATAAAGCCAACAACCATGAAACCGTCAACCAAAAAGCCATCAACCATGAAGCCAACAACCATGAAACTATCAACCATGAAGCCAACAACCATGAAACCATCAACCATAAAACCAACAACCAAAAAGCCAACAACAATAAAGCCAACAACAGAGAAAGCATCAACCAAAAAACCATCAACCATGAAGCCATCTACCACAAAGCCAATAACAATGAAGCCATCAACCCAAAAGCAGGCCACCATAATGCCAACAGTACCACCACAAGAAATACAATCCAGATCCAAAGAGGAAGAAAAACCAGAACTGATTGTGAAATTGACAACAAGATCAAAGAAAGAAGCACAAACTACTTCACATGAAAACAGTGAAGCACTAAAGGTGACTACAAAGCCAGATTTGAAGAAAATTTACAAAAGACCAAACATGCCAACTCATAGAATGAATGTAAAAAACAAACCAAATGCGCCTGCAGGAGACAAGCATGAAACCAACACAGTTGTCACGGAAGCCACGCAAAGACACATCATGACAACTCCAAAACCAAAGACAGTGCCAGCAAGACCACCACCAGGTCATAGGAATCAAGGTCACAAAAACCAGTACCATCAGCAATCAAGGAAACGTCGTCATGGCGACATGGATGAAGGGAACACAACTGATGCCGATGAGGTCAAAAAGACTGTGGTGCTGACCAGCGACGGAGAACTGTGCGTCACAGAATCAGTTGTTGTAAGACCAACAGGTAGGAAGATGTTCAGTATTTGACATTGAAATGCATTTCATTCAGCTCTCTGGCATGATTCATTAATAATTCATGGTAATGTGGTGATGGTGTTTTGCCACAGATACATGCAAAGAGCTATGTACCGGCTAATAGTTCCCAAAATAGTTAACCAACGGATACTGTTAATATCAAGCCCTGCTATGAATTAAAGCTTCATCCCTGAGGACATATAAAAACTTGTACGGAAAACCTGTCCATCATGACGGATTACTCCTTGGGGGATAAAATAGCAATGCTTTTGATTGCGATCATAGCGTTGATATCAAGATCATAGTTTGATTTATTTGAAAGGAACAGTAACTTTACCTTTTCAGTGATTTTTTTCACCATTTTTATTTTGTACATCAATTGCATTTTCTTGTTCTACTCCCCAAGGCAAAGTTGAAATACCCACTATTCAGCTAATTGTCAAAACAGCGTCTGTAGGTGTGAAATGCTCTGTTATCATGGACATTTGAATTCTAGTCTGAGCTAAAACTCAAATGTCAAAAATTTCATGAGCAGTCAGAGTTGATAAGCTAAATACAGTGTATCTAAACCAGGGCTTATTTTTTGAAAATGGCAGGAGAGCTAAAATTCACTCTCCTGAAACTATCCAGGCGAGTGGTAGGCAAGTGACTAAGCAGCTCCCATGAAAATAGTCAGGCGAGGGAAAAAAAATTGTGTCACCTCTTGTGATTTGAATATGGCACTGCTGACATTAGGAGAGTGACTGAACAGGTCCCCTGAAAACAGTATGGAGAGTGCATGAATAAAATTTATTATGAAAACAATATGCACTAGCTGTCTTTCTTATTGTTATGTAATAGAGAAGGGAGAAAATAGGGTTATGTATTTTGATAGATGGAACAGGATAAGCAGTGTTCTCCCACCCAAATGTTCATAGCATATTGGCCAACTTTCAACATTTTTCAAACAATAAATTATGCAGAAACTTGGCCTCTGTTGGTGCTATATTGAAGTGTTAGGCCCGCCGCCGATACGCTATCATGAGACGAGTACTATTGTAATACTGTATCACATTGTAGCACGTAAATCGATCCATTCCATTACTAGAATCTGCTTGCCGAAAACGTAATTCATACTGAATTGAAGTGAACTGAATATTGAAAGCATGATTTAATTTGCTACACTGTGCTTTGCGCGTCGATCGGAGAAGATTAGAGTATGTTACATTTTGGATACAACGTGTGCCTTTGGTCTCAAAAAATTGGGTCCCAGCCGTGGCGCAAGTGGCTAATCACTTTCGCGGAATTTGATTTGCGCGAGCGGTAGGCGAGCGGAGCGATCGCTCGCCTCAAAACATAAGGTCTGCTAAACATGTTTTAGGAAGTTGCAAAGTGTGCTTCATATGTAAAATGAAAACAAAAAAGGACATCGAAAGATACCGTCAGTGTCCCTTCAATATCTGTTATCTGTATTTGTTACGCAGTATATATGTACATGTATCTGATTGTTTAATAGTCTGTAGTCATGTAAGTTTCTTTGTAACTATTGAATACAGGTGCCATCGGTGAAATCAGGGGACAACTCTACTACTTTGGATTGGTTGGATTTGCAACCATGTACTACGACATCACGGGCGGCTACGTTGGCGCCGTCAACGGCTACAAAACAGTGGCTCACAAAGTCAGTCTTTCGGACATGATCAAGAGCAGTGAGAGAATAGCGTTGAAGGAAGAATATTTCAGCATCTCAAAGGATGTGCAAGTTGGCGAAACCAACACGACTCGGCCGGAAGAGCATTTCACATTCCTGCCAATTGAGTTGCAGACGTGGCTTGGCTACATGGGGACGCGAGGGGATGGCCATTACAAAATCCCACATAAATAGTTATGAGAAAAAGTCTCGATGCATCACTCTGAACAAGACTTATGGATTCAGATTTACTGAATGGCCAAAAATAATCTGAATGACAAACAATGCAGACAGCAATAATAAAGAAGAGAAATTATACTTTTTGTAAGATTTATATATACACTTGCTGAAACCGTCTTGCCATTAGATCTGTAAATACAGAATTTTAAAAAGTTGAATTGGTTTCCTTTTCAATTACCATTAATTAGCAAACTCTGGATTGTTCCTGATTTTATGCAAATGACTATGAGTCACAATCAGTTTTGCTATGCTTACCAGGTGCACAGTTCAATAGATAGTGTGCACTTTGTTGACTTTTTCAGTGAATTTCTTGTATCAACAGTGGATAGTTGGTTGTTTTAGATGGTGTTTGTGAATGGGAGGTCAAGGGATATAGCCGGGGAGTTTTCAACATTTCGCTAATTTGCTGTCATATTGCTTGAACCTTAGAGACCATGATTTGAATTCAGCAGAAATGACTTCATTGTCATACTGTGTCAAAAATTAGGATAGTTCATGTGTCAGGTAGTAATCTACATGTTAGCTTGCTCCATACTAATAAAGACATTCTGAAGCTTATAGCAGGTTGATTTAAAATAATACTTAACTGTTGAGGGCGCTGTGACATTTATTTTGAAATTTAAATCCATGTAGAGATTCTACTACTGAGAGATAATTGTATTTTTTTATGCATGTTTTTTTGTATATAATTTGATAAAATGTGATATGAAAGTTGACAGATATTGGAGAAGTCATAGTCATGGGTATGTGTATGTATATTTTTGTTAAAACTGATGTATGAAAGCAGACTGTTTTTAATACCATTGGAAGAGGTATAACTCGACAATTCGAAATCCAACTTGTATCACATTTACAAATGTTGCCTGTGCAATAGTTAATTCCTTTTTATAAAGCATGTTATCAATACGCATAAGCTTTGTTAATCTTAGCCTACTTTGATGCAATCAAAGTCTAAATTTACATAGAAAAAAACCCATTTAGAATGTATCAGTGGCTTTTCAGCCAGAGGCAAACTTTAACGTGTTTACTTCAGGTTTTGCATCTTAAATGATTCATCATTTCATAGTCAGGATTTGATTGATGAACTGCGATGCCATCAAATTGACAACTTCATGTATGGTAGCTGTAAAGCATGCACCATATATGTTTCCTTCGGTCCACCCCCCAGTCCCTCCACCCACCAAAATGCACAGCAGGATGTATACCTCTGTCAATGCACTGTATCTACAGTCATTGAGTACTGCTCTGTACAAACTACCTATCACACCATTTTATAAAACAGAGACTGAATAAAAAGTTATGACAGTGCCATCGCTTCTACCATTTCCCACCTAAATGTAGTTTTGAAGTGATGCTGTGGGATAAAAGAGCGATCAGTTGATTTCGTCGGTGCTAAACATCAAGTTACTATAGCCGGCAAACGCACCACATGCATTCCTCTGCCTCAAGGCTGGTACAAAGACCTATCAACGCCAAAAGGGATGTCAAATATCTGTAACTTTTTTATGAATCTTCCCAATATTTTTTTCCCATATGTGTAAAATGCAGTGTTTTGTTTTCCTTCCAAAATCATGTTGAAATACACGGTGTTAAACTTTTTAATATTTTGTGTAGGTGTATAATATTCAATGTGATTATTGACAACTGAGTTCTAATCCGGCCTAGAATTAATTTGTCAACAATGATATCATACATGTATATTGTACACATTGTGGTGTGTTTTTATGGCTAATTCTTTGTATCTCAACACAGTCTAGGGGAAACAATTTGGGAATGTATGTGTTTACTGAACAAAAATTAATGAAAATGTTTTCAATGTTTACAGCTCTTGTTCCTTTCAGAGGTCAATTTTCTAGTTTGTTGTGAATTTTTTACTTTCCCACTAAACTCTAAACTTGCAAATGTGGTAATGGTGTTTTTATTATTTTTATACAGATGTTTTCATCACAAGTTTATGTTTTAGCAGATGTTTTCATCTCAAGGAAAAATGAATTTCTTTTAAAATATCAGCAGTGTTTATATCTGCCTTTTTCAAACGGTGCGAGAGTCACCAGCCTTTGAAATGAACCAATTGGTCGTAGTGTTTCATGTGACAAGTTTATATGTCACTCATCTTATCTCACAAGCTTTAATCAAACAGACTGTATTTTCAAAAATGCTTTAAGAAGATGATCACAATATGTTTTTAACAGGTATGATTCAGGCTGATGATTGCTGGCTGTACAGAAACTAGAATTATCTTGACTCGGCTGGGAATTTGCAAATCTGTATATTAATCCCAGTTACAACTACAGATGAAGACTATTACTCATAAGCTAGAAAAGTTTCAATCACGTATCTGGTATTGCATGACAAGCACCTTATCAGTTCATGTACAAGATTAGATAGTTATTTTTCTCTATGGTTATGACAAGTGGACAATTTCCAAAGCTTAGGGTCACAAGCAAGCTTCATCACTGAAAAAATAAATTTTCCGTAGAATGCACAATGACAGTGTAATCTAATTAGGTAATTTCAGTGCGAGTAAAGGGGATTCAATTCTTAACTAGAATATATACGTTTTCCTATTCCGTATTCTG
>LD383776.1:7183-23430 GCA_001465055.1 Ptychodera flava | reverse complement strand
AACTCACATTATACTTTTTGTTTTAAAGCAACAAAAGTTTCCCAAACAAATACATGCTTCTTGTAGAGTGAACCACAAAGCCAAACATTAAACAATGATGATACATCCATGGCATAATTAACATACATACGTACATATGTAACATACATACATCTACACTATATTGTTTTTACTTTTTTCATTTATATCATCTATTGTACACTCCACTGGGGATCTCCTGTGTATACCGGTAGATACCATATTGTTTTTTGTGTATCCACAGGTATACTAGGTAAACAGAGTAAACAGAAGTAATTACACTTACCCCACAATATTTTGTTTTCTCTTACTTCTTTTGGCAAGTTTTGATCTGCATACACATCACTGAAATACAATTCACCACCAGCCTTAAGGACTCTAAATGACTCTTTCAAAACAGCTGTCTTGTCTGGAGACAGGTTCACAACACAGTTTGATCTGTAACTCAAAATAAAATTTGTTTATTGCCAGTGGTCAGTAAACAGGGTTAAGGGATGTGAGAAGATGAGATATGATAGGCAGTATGTTGTGCATTTTATCATCCATGTTGATAACCGTCAAGATCGTGATCCCCTGAACTTCGTTGACTGTCTAAACTTGTTTGGACTAGAACAACATGTCCAGATTACCACCCATGACAAAGGACACACTTTGGACCTTAAAAAATTGTCATCACCAGATCGTCGCACTTTTATTTGTACAATCACAAACGACTGGCTGCTAGTTTTAGGATCACGTATCTCTCCACTTCAGCATCATGTCAAATGCACTGCCATCATCTACAATTATGTGTACATCAAAAAACTTTGAAATGTGAATTTAGACAGCCTTATAATAAGGAAAAGCAATCGTCTTCACTATCAATATTGTCTTCAGATGATGAGAGTGCTACTCCTATGGCTGAAAACTACAATTATTTACTTTGTGCTGCGATCGACAACCTTGCTCCTCCTGTTACCAAAGTTTTTATCAACAAGTCATAGCTGATGACACATTCCTCGCTCGCACCATTAATTGTGATGCACATGCACACTACAATACCGGTACAATGACTGTGTGGCAAATTTGAATGCAATCTGTTCAGGGATAGTTGAGGCTAAACACTGTGGCTAAGTCCCTTTTGACTTTTATCACACCTTAAAATGGTTCTCCTACACCTCCACCCAAACCATGAACACCCCCACCAGTTTATGATTTGACCCATCACAATGGCATGACGTCAACAAATCTAGACAGACAGAAGTAGAAGTTGACAGGACTTACACACTGGTTTTCAATTCCAATAGCTTCTCTGTCGATAAATAGACGAGAAGCTAAAAAATAGCAATAAATGGCTGCCAGGTGGCCATATTGGACCATATCGCAAAATAAATTGATGTGCATATATATGCCATAGAACTTTATCTGTGTACCAATATTGAACCAAATCGTCTCAGGGATAGTTGAGTTATTGGCTCAAAAACATGAAAAACTTGCAACAAAATGGCTGCCAGGCCGCTGTATTGAATCGTATCAGGAAATAAATTGACAGGCACATGTATGCCACAGTACTTTATCCTTACACACAGTTTGAAAAATATTGGCTCAGGGATAACAGAGAAACGGCTGCTGACGGACGGACGGATATTGACAGACAGTACACAATCTATAAGTCCACGCCCGACTACGTCCGCGTGGACTAACAAGCATCAAGCCCCTTGGTACACTGTATGTTGAGCTAATCAATGTTGAGCTAATTAATGAACGGAAGAAATCGCGTCAGTTAGTAAGACCAGATAAGAATTGAAAAAGCTCACGTTTCATTATATATTGCAGTTGTGTGTAAATTTAAACTTTTGTCACATGTTTGCAACTTCACTGAAAATTTTATGATCAACATAATGAACAATATATGCACCACAGATTAATTCTAAAGGTCATTAACTATACAAATATGTAATTAGCTGAAATAAAGATACTAAATTTCTTTGACTGCTGTCATTGTATCAACACTCTATATGCCAAGTGTAATTGCCTTTGGTCAAGTCCTTCAAGCTATATATGCCAAACTGTGGAAGCTCATTAGATATGGAAATTATAAATTAACTGACTTTCAATATTGTTTTAGCCTGGTTCCATCCATGTATATAGCATGTTTGCCAACTTTAATCAAGTAAATCCCAGTATATATCCCCAATTAGGAAGGTTTATTAAATATGCAAATTAGGAATTGGCTAAAGTAAAAATGTTTAATGCCTGTCAATAATGTTGTATCATAGTATCTTTAGTGTACATAGCAAGTTTCTTCAACTTTGGTCTATTCAATAAAGATAAATATCCCTAATTAGAAAAGTTCATTAAATATGCAAATTAGGAATAAGCTGAAGTAAAAAAACTTAATGACTTTCAATAACGTTGTTTTATAGTATATTCAATGTACACAGTAAGTTTCCTCAACCTTGGTCAAGTCAATTCAAACACATATCCGTAATAACAAAAGTTCATTTAATATGCAAATTGGGAGTTGGATGAAGTAAAAATGCTTGATGACCTTCAATAATGTTAAATCATAGTATCTTTAATATATGTACAAAATTTCATCAATTTTGATCTGGTCAATTTAGATATATGTCCCTAATAAGGACAATTTATTAAATATGCAAATTATCCAATATCTTTTCTGTCACACCTTAATATCTTTCACAGCTTATATATCTTGGTGTGATCAACATTTGTAGCAAATCTCATCAAATTATGTGCAATCATCTCAATGTACTGATATATCCGTTTTTTTTCTAAAATCATTAATTATGCAAATGAGCAAAAAGTAAGCAGGCCACACCCACCAAAAACTAACCAGTTCTTGCCATGTGCAAACTGAATCTATGTACCAGATTTGATTCTGATCTGATGAGGCATTTTTGAGATATCGAGCACACAGACAGACAGACAGACATCGCTGCGACATATGCTCACGCATGTGAACACATGAGCAAAAAATGGCCACCAGGCAGCCATTATATTGCATTGGACTGTGAAACCTATAGACATGCATATTTATGACATGATAGGTCAATGTTCTCCAACTTTGAAAAATTACCGTCAATGACGCTGTACCTTCTCTAATGCATGGCCAGGTCAGGTAATTGGTTGTTGGCATGGAGTTGTTGGCAAATAGTTGATGATGTAGGGGCATGAGGTGGAATATGGACCCAAAGAACCCAAAAGATGATTAAATACGGTATATCGATCAAAAAAAATTCTAAGCTAAAGTATAAACTGTGTGAAGATACCGTAGTTCAGTGTGGAAACAAGGTAAATAATTCAGAAATAAGAATTAACAGTCCGGAACTAATGTAAAGTGCATTGAAATATTTAAATATGTAATGCACTAAATAAGAAACAAGTCATTGACAATGACATAGTCCGCACTTGTAATAGGAGTATTAGTCTTGATGGGGCAGGGAAATGTGGTCATTAAGAAGTATCACTGGGGTGTATATGTTGAGATCTATGGGCACATAGGTCTATGTTGTTGTTCCCAATTTGAAACACATGGGCATGTTATGGTTCTAAATCGGGAAAAAAGATCAGACCTCTAGCTGTATTGGCCAGCCATGAAATACATATGCACATAATAAATGAGGTACAAGATGTGACATCTTAGGTCTAATATCCTATCAAAATTGGAGGGTATAGAATTTGTGGTTACTGAATTATGCATATATATGTATAATCAAGGTCAAAGGTCATAGAGGTCACGTGACATTTTGAAAAAAAAAATTGTATGGCTAATTTATCCCTATATGCCAAAAATCAGACCTCTAGCTCTATTCGCTTCCCTAGAATTAGATATGTGCATAATTAATGAGGTAAAACGTGTGTTGTCATAAGGTCTCCCATCCTACTAAATATAAAGGACATAGCACTTGTGGTTACTTATTTATTGACATAAACGTATAACATAAATGTATATTTTAGGTAAAAGGTCATCGAGGTCACATGACATTTTGTCAAAAAACTTCTATCCTATAGTTATCCCTATATACCAAAAATCAGACATCCAGCTCTATTGGTTTGCTCAGAATTAGATATGCACATAATTAAAGAGGTACAGTATGTGGCGTCATAAGGTTTCCCATCACACCAAATATGAAGGGTGTACCACTTGTGGTTACAGAGTTATGGACAAATATGTATATTTCGGGTTAAAGGTCATTGAGATCATGTGACATTTTGTCAAAAAAAAACTGTATTGCTAAGTTATCCCTATATACCAAAAATCAGACCTCTAGCTCCATTGGCTCACTTAAAATTAGATATGTGCATAATTAATGGGGTACAATATGTGGCTTCATAAGGTGTCTAATCATACCATACATGAAGGGTGTAGCACTTGTGGTTACTGAGTAATGGACAAATATGTATATTTCAGGTCAAAGGTCACCAAGGTCATGTGACATTTTGTCAAAACATTGTATTGCTAAGTTATCCCTATATACCAAAAATCAGACCTCTAGCTCCATTGGCTCGCTCAAAATTAGATATGTGCATAATTAATGAGGTACAATATGTGGCTTCATAAGGTGTCTCATCATACCATACACGAAGGGTGTAGCACTTGTGGTTACTGCGTAATGGACAATTATGTATATTTGAGGTCAAAGGTCATGTGACATTTTGTCAAAAAAATTGTATTGCTAAGTTTTCCCTATATACCAAAAATCAGACCTCTAGCTCTATTGGCTCACTCAAAATTAGATATGTGCATAATTAATGAGGTACAATATGTGGCGTCATAAGGTGTCCAATCATACCATACCGGTATATGAAGGGTATAGAACTCGTGGTTACTGAGTGATGGACAAATATGTATATTTGAGGTCAAAAGTCACCGAGGTCACGTGAAATTTTGTCAAAATATCTGAGATATCTGCGTGAACTGATGGACGAACGGATGGACGAACGGACGGACATGACCCAATCTATAAGCCCCCTGGACTTCATCCGGGGGGACTAAAACCTGTGTCACTGCATCCTTTTTGCAATATGAATACGATGAGAAACTAAATTTTTATATTTCTTGGCCTTATAAGTGGGAGTCTATGGAGAACTGACTTATACATGGGAGTCTATGTAGAACTGTCTTATACATGGGAGTCTATGGAGAACTGCCTTATACCGTACATGGGAGTCTATGGAGGTGTAAACTAAAAAGTCCTCTTCCACGGCCAAATTTGATCGCATTATGAAACAAATCGACGTGCATCTGTATGGGGTAGCGTACTATCCTTGTGCAATTTTTTAGCTTGAAAGAAATTGACCCGGGCATGTCTGAGATATCTGCGTGAATGGACGCACGCACGCACAGACATGACCAAACCTATAAGTCCCCCTGGACGGTGTCCGTGGGGACTAATAAAGCTGCAATATAGAAGTGACTGTAATGACTACTTACACAATTATATCAAAGGTATTGTCTTGCAGTCCTGCTTCACCCAGCTGTTCAATGAACCCCTTGAGAAACACCACATTCTCTCAGTGTATCCAAATTTTTCTTGATGATAATCAATGTATTTCCTGGCAATCTCTAGCTGTGCATTAAAGAAGAAAATGTTTATTTGCTATCTGTGACTTTCATTTGTTTGTTTCCCTTACTATCCATTGAACACACTTACAAGTATATATATTTGGTATCTAGATTTATATATATATTCCCATGGTATTTTTCTCTGTGTGATGTAATCGTATACGAGTGTTCAGCTCAAAGTTGTGCGGCTCTGCAAAAAACACTCGTATATGATGATGTCAAACAGAGAAAAATTCCATGGGATTATATATTAATCACAAGAACAGTCCTATTATTTTTCTTTTGATGTGGATGGATCAAAATTATTGTAACAAATTGCATGATTTCTGTCACCATTTTGTGTTTTATTTATGTGGATTACTTTCATTTAATGAGTAAAGCAGCCTGTCACCCAGGAGATGTGCAAATGTTTAGAGGCATACTTTTGTTCATAAATCCGACCAAGTAGAAATTTTGATACATTGAATGGTATATCCACCAATCAGATATATGGACTCGTCTCGAGCTTGACTGATGCCAAAGGCAAGTCGGCCATCGGCAGATATAGATTTCACAGCGCTAGTGACGGATAGCCATAGTATTTTGAGTAACTTAGACTATTTACAAGTATATTTATGAACTAAATGCAATGACGCAATCGAACAGTAGATCTTATTTTTAGAGATGTCGTGGTTTTTTAAAATATCACAAGTTTACAACCTTGACAAGCCCGAAAGACTCCGTTTGATGACACACACAGTGTACGCTTGTGTAGGCACAGCGGTGTGTCACCAGTACGTGTCCCCATCCTGGACCACAATGTTTTGTCTTACAGACTTTGATTTTTCCCTTGACACTCATATCGCCGTAGATACACATCCTAATTTTGTTACTTGACGGAAACTTTGTTCTGTTATGAGTGTTGTCCAAGTCAACTTTCGAAATACACCGGATTCCACAGTGCTACACTGCAGGGCTCAGGCTAGAGCTCAACAGCTTATGTCTTCACTACAGCTCTATCTGCAAGTTTGATTCCAATCAAGAATTAACTTAATTCTTTGTGTGATAAAGGAAATTTATTTTTGTTTGTCAAATGACTTTCTGCTTGTGCCTTCTATGTTGCTTTCCTGAAGATTATAAGGTACTCATTTATTTAGTTGAACCTATGTTGAGGTGTATCTTTCAGGTTAATTGTCAGCTGGGATCGCCAGGTATGACGTTGCACATTGGTTGGTGATCACTGGAGCCGCGATGTTATTTAGTGGGCCATTGAAATGATCAATGGTATCATCATTCGATTCTTGAGAATAGCTAAAGCTTTAGCAACTCTAAATTTTGTTGCCTTCTACATGTATATATGTTTCCATGTCTGGATTACCGGATCACCGTTTTGTAAAAATCCCATGAGAGCACGTACAGCATCAATCAAGACAAATCAGTCTGTGTTGCGGGGTGCATGTATCCAGGGCTTGACAATTCCTATCGCCTGAGGCCCGGGCAAGTGAAATTTACGTTCAGGCAAGTCAAAAATAAAATCCTGTCGCCCGCTGGACAAGTTGTCTATGTAACTTCTGGTGCAATCAACGCGAACCTAAGTTGCGATTTGTGCACGTATCGCCCGATTTGCATTGTCGTTCACAGTCAATCACTGACATTTTTTAGATACAATTGTGATGTTCTTGTGAGATTCACTTGCCGACTAACACAATTCGCAATTTTCGATGATCGACATGAAATTGTTTCATCGTCCAATTAAAAAAGTCGCATAAAAATTGGCATAAGCAACATTTCTTTGTTGTATGCTGACTGCTCTGCCCCAACAAATTAGGTAAAAAATAGCAAAACCCAATCATATTGCTTATTGGCAATCGACCGTGCTGTATTGCAAAATCATTTATGCGGCCTCGTGAGGTAGACAGAACATTGTTGGCAGATAGTTTGTGGAGTGATAGCTGTAAATATATATACGAGTATTTTACGGTGATATTTCCACTAACGCAAACAAGGCATTGTGCATTTTCGCGAGCCAGAGCGTAATTTCTGCTCCGCAGACCTACGCAAAAATCAAGCAAAGCTGTTGCCGTAAAGAGGCGCGTGCTTTACGACGATGGGCATTGTCTAACTCTGAGAAACGACATTGTGATTATTTACGACGGTGCCACAAGGGCCAGCGTGAGTGGGATTGTCTGAGAATCGATGACTCGATGTGATGATTAGAACGATGTTTCTGACATAATGACCGCCTAGTACTATATACAGTATGAAGGTTTTAATTGTAATATATCATCTATTTAAAGGAGAGAAAATTCTCAAATAATTATTTGTTCCCTTTAATTTCCTGTGAGGACACACTGACAGATTGCTCAAGACAGATGCTGGTGCTAGCTTTGTGACTAAACTAAAACTTGTAACTTCATTGTCTAAGAGTAAAGACTGTTACATGTCACGTCCTGGATGTTTAATCTCTTGAATGTGAATGTGAATGTCAAAGTCTGTATACTGACTCAAGGATGTTTACTTGATTGAAGTGAGCAGATGTAAGATAATGTTGAGACAAAAGATCAATAGAAATCTTCAGGAAGTCTTTTGTTGTCTAAAGCTGTTATGCACGTATACCAGTAAATAGGTCAAGTAGTTAGTCATGTGACTAAGTCATATGGCAAATGCCTACGATTATCTCAAATGTAAGAATCTAAAATATGAAATATGATTTTTTTTTATCGCTTTTGATGCCAAAAGTGCACGGAAATCTCTGATACTTCCATTCAGTGCATCCTCCATGTTTCTAGCATTCATTTAACACACATTGCTGTTCTAAAACTCATAAAACAGTCCAAAATGCAGGATTGGTGTACCTTCCAAAAATAAACATATGGAAGGCCCATAAAATCAATTAGTTAAAAAAGGGGGTTAAACAATTTCAGAACCTTGAACATGGTCTAAACATCTGTACTGAATATTAACACAGTCTATTCAGCAGTTCTTGACTTTTTGTCGTTTACAGAAAATTTTCACTGTCCGACGCCAACTTAACCCCATTACAATAACATCAAGACCTAACCGTCATTATGTTAAAAATTAACATAATCTGTTACGTTATCTCACTATCGTGACAAATGCATACAAGGTGAAGACTACCGAATAAAACATACATGTAGGACAAAAAAGATGCATGTTTTATAATATTTTTTAATATTTCCAAAAACAATATTGTAACGACATTTTCACCTCTGTAAAGGTCATATGGTAGGGACTCGTGCCTAAATGTAGGTCTTCACTTCAAATGCACAGTAAATTATCCTTGTAGTTGTAACACATTTGATTGAAATCATTCCAGGCATGGCATAATGGCTGCAGACAGACAAGCAGACAAATGGAGCCACAGACAGATGGGGCAAACAACATTGATATAATTTGTATCAAACCTGTTCCTCCGTCATGTCAATTCCAGTTACTTTGCCTGTGCTTCCTACTAATTTGCTAAGAACAAAGCAATCTCTTCCTGAACCACTTCCGAGGTCCAACACATTGCAGGTAGACAAGCAATCAGGAATAACTAACCCACAGCCATAGTACCTACAGAAACAAAATAATTAATATCATAATTAATTCTACATAAGGTATACCGGTAAATCATCATCAACACAAGTAACCCAGCAGCTGACAGCGCTATGTAGACAATAACTGCAATGTAGAGAATAACTACCGTATGCTATGTGATATACTACATTTAGTTTTAAATATTAAACCTGTAAAACAAATAGAAAAGCTATCATAAGAGTAGTGTTTGAGAAACACATTTTTGACCAAAAAAGGCATCAATTGAATATATCATATTTTGATCATCCCTATGAACCTAAAATGACAAAAATTGTCATAAAACTACAAATGTGCATTTTGAAGGAATAGTCCACCCAAAATTTAATCAGCTGTATACAGGTTTATCTTTATGTTATTAAAGCATTTATTATTACTTTATGCACAGAAACAGCAATTTATTGAAGTTATCCACGAAAATAAATATCAAAATAAGGCAATATGGAGATCTTTTACACACAAAACAACTAATTCACTTCTGGGTTCATTACCCGCAAGATAATTCGGAAGAACCAGATATGAACTGAAAATGCACACGTGTTTCATTATATATTGCAGGTAGGCCAGGAAGAAAAAATAAATTCTTCATCGGAATCGCAGCTTCTACTTTGGCATATTTGGATTTTTTTTTGATCGCAGCAAATTCTTACTTTCGCATTACAAATATTTTTAGTACTGCCGCTGGTGGCGCCCTACACTTTGTCGGGTTTTCGCGGGCACGGGATTTTGAATGAGACTTCCGACGTGTTTGGACTTTAATAGTTGACCGCCAACACGTTGTTGTGACGTCTGAATATGGCGAATCACGGCGCAAAGTGGGTCGATTTGGCCAGAAATTTCCTCGTTTTGTAAAGGTTAGTACATGTCATATCATGAGTATTAATTTGATCACCAACATTCGACGTGATAGCCAACAGTTAGTTCCAAGACGCTATTCAGTGTTTGTCCTGATATTACGTTTGGCGATTTGTTCAACAAGATCGTGACAGCAGATTGAATGAAAATTGCATCGAAAGTATAAAAATTTACGGCAATGACAAAACACATGGTTGCGTCGATGTTAAAGTATCATTTGAAGCTTGCTGTTTCTATTGTGGAGTACAAGATAGCCTTCTGAATGATGAATATATAACTTCACTCTGATCACGGTACAGTGTTGTTAGACCATTGTATAAAATGTGTAGAGACAGTGGTAAAGAGGCCAAAACATGGGGCCAAAGTAAAATGAAAAAACTCAGATGCTAGGTCCCACCAGGACAATATTAAAGGACAATACTGAATTGTTGGATTTCAGTGATTTGCTGTACATTTCAGTTTTATTCTGAGAGAATGTTGAAATACTCAGAATATGTTGTGCAAACACTATGTTATTGTTGGGAAATATAGTATTGAATTCAGTTACCAGTATCAATATTTCTTGTCTGAGATATTTCTGGTAAAAAGGGAAACAATTATCTTGCCTTGTCTGCATCTGTGCAAAAATGCCAGAGAACCGCGTTTACCTTCGGCCTAAAAAAAAATTAAAAAAAAAAATTTCGCTCGCCGCTCCTGGAACTTGGTCCAAAAAATCCGATGAACAAGATTTTTTTTTTCTCTGGCCTTATGTGTGAATTTGAACCTTTGCCACATGTTTGCAACGTCATTGAAAGTGTTATGATCAATATAATGAATAATATTTACAACAGATTAATTCTCATTCCAAGTATATATCCCAAATCAGGAAAGTACAAATTAGGAACTGACTGAAATCTTCTCATTACATATGCAAATTAGGAATTGGCTGTAGTAAAAATGTTAAATGACTTTCGATAATGTCGTATCATAATGTAATATCTCTAATGTTAAAAGCAATTTGTCAACTTTGGTCTAGTAAAGACAGATAAATATCCTCAATTAGGAAAGTTAATAAAATTTGCAAATAAGGAATTGGCTAAAGTAAAAATGCTTAATGACTTTCAATGTTGTATCATAGTATCTTTAATGTACATAGCAAGTTTCGTCAAATTTGGTCTAGTCAATGCAGATAAATATCCCAATTTAGGAAAGTTCATTAAGTATGTAAATAAGGAATTGGCTGAAGTAAAAAAGTTTAAAGACTTTCAATAATGTTGTTTATAGTATCTTCAATATAGGTAGCAAGATTCATCAACTTCGGTCGAGTAAATTCAGATATCTATCCCTAATTAATGAAGTTCATTAAATATGTAAATAAGGAATTAGCTGAAGTAACACTGCTTAATCATTTTCAATAATGTTATATCATAGTATCTTCAATGTATACCGTATAGCAAGTTTCATCAACAATGACCTAGTCAATTCAGATATATATATATATCCAATTAGGAAAGTTTATTAAATATGCAAATAAGGATTTTTAAAAAAAATGCTTAATGACTTCAACAATGTTATATCATAGAATCTTAAGTGTACACAGCAAGTACTTCATCAATTTTGGTCAAGTCAATTCAAATAAATATCCCTAATTTCAAAAGTTCATTAAATATGCAAATTAAGAGTTTGATAAAGTAAAAATGCTTAATGACTTTCAGTAATGTTAAATCATAATATCTTCAATATACATACCAAGTTTGGTCAATTTTGATGAAGTCAAATCAGATATATATCCCTAATTAGGAAAGTTCATTAAATATACAAATTATTCATTATCTTTTATGTTTATTTACTTATTTATTTATTTATTTATTTAACTTTATTTACTGTCGATAAGATGTTCGGCCAACAAGGCCGATCTTCCACCAGGTCAACATTAAAAATTTACAGAAGGACAAAGAAAAAAAATACAATTAGAAATACAAACAACAAACCAGTAAAAAACCAGGTCCAAAAAAATAACAGCAATTAAAACAATGATACAACTAACAATACAATAAAAAAACAAAGCAGGAACATATCACACCCAATCCATGAGAAATTTATACAATTGTAACTTGAAAGATCTCAGATTTGGGCTGTTTTTCAAAGACGAGGGGAGTTCATTCCAGAGGACAGCACCAGAATTCGAAAGGCTTTTTCTCTTTATTTCCGTTCTAATTTTTGGCAAGTACAGATTGTTTGTTGAAGTTGAGCACAGAGACCTGGATGAATGAACATTAGCAGGCTGGAAAAGATTAATCAAATAATTTGAACACAAGCCATTGACAATTTGGAACATCTGGACTCCTTTTTGATAAATCATGCAATTACAAAGTGGAAGCAGGCCCAAAGTTTTAAACAATGGACCAGTTGGTTGGTCTCATCACAGAGTAGCCAGGGAAGGACGACCAAACAAGCAAACAAACAAACAAACAAACAAATAAATAAATAATAAACAAAAAACAAACAAACATAATAAACATAAATAAGCATACAAATACATTAATAAATAAAAACCAAAAATACAGACAAGCAGAAACAAACAAACAAACAAACAAACAATATCATAGAGCATTGAATAAATAACAAACACAAATAAATAAACAAACAAATGTACACCCACACGCATATATACATATATATATGTATATATATATATATAATATATATATATATGTATGTGTGTGAGTGTAAGAGACAGTGGCATATTGAAAGCATATTGAAAAAAGATTGAAAGGATTGACTGAACAGCTCATGCAACAATCAACATGCAACTGCAGTACCACTACTCCCTATATCTTCCCCAAGGGATGTGACTCAATGGACGCTCACGCCAAGACCTGGCCGGTGATATATTTTTTTCTACTGCACATAAAACGACCATCTCACCAAAAATGCGCTAAACTCCATACCAGTTGGGAAGGACATGAATGGAGCTCTCGTGTTCAACATGTAAAATGAATGTGCGATCAAAAAGAAAGGAATTTTCCAGCGATTTCTAAAGTCCTGCCGATACCATTTCTTCCGGTTTCTGCTCTTCTGCATGAGGAGTTTAAAATGCCTGGGTCGCTGTGTTGTCCGTTGAGCAACACTCGTCCTTTGAAATCGTATATCGGCCAATTACATAACCCTTAATGGCAGAGTTGATTGACTCATTGGGGGCGATATGGCTATGTGATTGGTCCATTTGAAATCACCCATGATAACTATTTGGTCATCACTTGACGTAACTTAGACTTGGTTCAAGTTGGTGAATTTTTCAAAAATAACATCATTTATAATAGTTTCTCTTGTGTCTCTCCTATTTCGTACAAATCTATTCGGAATTTTGTAGCCCAGGCCAGGTTTTCCCAGCAATTGAATGCGTTACCTTTGAGTCTGTGCAGTATAGTGAGTTAGTTTCTGCCGGATTCACCAACTTGGACATCTTGCAAAGTACCGGCGGCTAGGCGGACATGTGTACACAGTGACGTCAAGCAAATACAAAATGATTGGCAGCTCCAGCCATTATTCTGGCCAATACGGAGAACGCATGAACTTAGTGTTAGTGGTGTCTATTAGGACCCTTTTGCTGGGCCTTTGATTTTCGCACGGAACATGCCGCTTGACAACTTCTTCTTTGGTCCCGACAAGATCATGTAGATTTGAACTGTTGTCGGAACGGCTGGAGGCTTTTCAGCAGAGTCGATGTCGATTGCTCCATGATCTGCAACTCACATGAGTGTGCAGAAAGGGGTCAAGAGATGTACTGACGGCAAACTCTATTTCTTCACAGTACAGTGTCTTTTTTCCATCCTAGAATAACCGGCGACGATTATCGCATTTGGGCCCCACAAACAACACAGATATTTTCACACCTTTTCGGTGATACAACAGAGGTTGTGCTGACTTTTGTGGGAGTGATCTCACTCGACATCTTATGAATAATATATAAGTAAATAGAAACGTCATCTCATAAATAATTTATAGCAACACAAACCCTGCAAGAAAGCCAAGTCTGTGATTCCGGATGAAACTCCCCTGTATAGCGTTCACCTCACTCATCGCGTCCACTCACGCGCGCGTTTCACATGAAAGCAGAATACAAATCATTGCGTTCACTCCACTCAAAATTCACAAATCACAGACTTGAACCAAGTCTGGACATAACTGTATCAAGAGCAATATCAAAATTGTCAATCCATAAAGATGTAGAATCTGGTGGCCTGTAAAAGAAACCAATTAGTACAGGGTGACTATTTTCATTAAGTTGTCTGTATGTCATCCCTAAATATCTTTCACAGCTGATATATCTTGTTGTGATCAACATCTGTAGCAAATCTCATCAAATTGTGTGCAGTTGTTTTCAATATACATTATTTTTTTCTAAAATCATTAATTATGCAAATGAGCAAAAAGTAAGCAAGCCACACCCACCTAAAACTAATCGTTTCTTGCCATTTCCAAACTAAATCTATGTACGAGATTTGATTCTGATCTGATTAGCCTTTTTTGAGATATCGAGCACACTGACAGACAGACAGACACACAGACATTGCTGTGACATATGCTCATGTGTGTGAACACCTGAGCAAAATATAGTGCAGACCTTGAAGTTTTGATACCTGCATGGATGCTTGTTTAGTTTGAACTTTAATGTGAAGTATTTTTGTAAAGATATTTTTCCGCCTGAATCAAAATGCAGACTGTTGTGTATAATGGCTGAAGCATTCTGTGGTAATGTAGAAATCATAACAATAAGCCTGAAATTTGTCAAAAACACCACTGAGGGCGCTATTTTCATCGTTATCTCAAAATTTCTGTGGACTTGCCCTCACGAAAAATTCATCTGTAGTCAGGCTGACATTGACATAACACCTCTTAAGAGGATTTGAGCTGCTGAATGTTTTAACCTTTTCACTACCAAGTCCCTGTATATATTAGGCCTAGAATACCAAGTCCCTAAGGAATTTTGAGTGAATTGACGGTATCATTTTGTCATAGGCTATTACAACATAGACTAAACATAAAGATTTGAACATTATACATCATCTGAAAGCTTATAAAATTTTCTTAATATGCATGGGGTCAGTGTCGAGTTTTCTGACAAAATCATAGTATTTTTTTAAATTCAAAGTCAATTATTACAAAAGTCCTATGACTAGCATGACCTTTGTGAATTATCATATTTCATTGTTATTTGAAGAAGTAAAATTTTAATTAGTTGACCAAAATTTTACAAGTTTGGGTACAAAAACCAAAAAATAGTATTTTTGACACATGATCATTCTAAGATCAATCTTGTATACAGTAGGGTCATTTGTATCACGTTGCATAGAGAAGGATGCAGTACATATTTGTTGCACAACAACAACTGTAACACCATCATTACACATTTGGTTCAGCAAATCTTTTGAAGAATTATTGTAAAATATCAAATCACAATATAATGCGTTTGATTTTTGGGTAAAAAACCAAAAATTGGTCAAATTTTGTAAATTTTATGATGAAAATTTTGAAAAATCACTTTCATGTCGTAAATTACAAAATATACCATGAACACATTTAATTGAATAAAATTCATCAAGAGTTGATGACTTCACTGATCAAATATTGTTCATTCAGGTAAAAAAAACACATACCGGTACTACAAAAATGACTAGAAAACTAACAAAATATGAGCAAAATTTTGCTGCAAATACTATTAATGTTTTCTAAAGACTTCAACAATTCCATTAAAAAATAACTTATATGTACTAAAGGGCAAATCTGTAAACTAGAGGAATCATAAGCTCATGGAGAGAAAAAAAATGAAAAATTCTTTTTTTTCGTAACAAATCATTTTGCAGGAAATCATGCAAAGCTGGGTAAAATCCTGATACATTCACCTTATTTTCTAAAACTGATTTATATATTTTCTGGTTAAACTTTTAAAAAGAATATTTGTACAAATGTTGTATAATCTACTATGTTATTTCTCCATCAACTCATAATATTTTGTAGTGTCCGTGATGGTGTGTCAACACAACAAAGAACTGGTTGCCATGGAAATACTGAGAAAGTTTGGTTCACAACATTTCTAGAGAAAACTTTAAGCTTTGTGAATTTAGTAAATTTAGATACTTGAGTATGTTAAGGCACGGCTCCCGCAAGGGCGCCCTCTACCGACGAGTGCGTTTCGGTTTTACTGGCTAAATCGGCACATCCTTCCATATTAGTCAAACTTTGTATA
>LD383768.1:109396-125462 GCA_001465055.1 Ptychodera flava | reverse complement strand
CGTATTGCAATATTATTCAACATGCATATGTAAGTCATAGTGTTATGCCTTTGTGCCAAGTTAGAACAGAATCGGCTCAAGGATCTTTGAGTTAGTGTTCAAAGACACAAAAAATCGCAAACAAACTGGCCACCTCACGCCCATATTGGATTGTATCGCAATATAATTTGACATGCATATGTACGCAATAGTGTTATGCCTTTGTGCCAAGTTAGAACAGAATCAGCTCAACGATGCTTGAGTTAGTGTCCAAAGACATGAAAAATTGCAAAAATATGGCAACCTTGCGACCATATTGGATCGTATTGCAAATACTTATCGATGTTTATCTGTAGGTCATAGTGCTATGCCTTTGTGCCAAGTTTGAACAGAATCTGTTCAAGGATGTTTGAGTTAGTGTTCAAAGACATGAAAAATCGCAAAAATATGGCCACCTTGCGGCCATATTGGATCGTATCGCAAATACTAATCGATGTTTATCTGTAGGTCATAGTTCAATGCCTTTGTGCCAAGTTTGAACAGAATCGGTTCAAGGATGTTGAGTTATGGTTCAAAGACACAAAAAATCGCAAACAAAATGGCCACCTCACGCCCATATTGGATTGTATCGCAATATAATTTGACATGCATATGTACGCCATAGTGTTATGGCTTTGTGCCAAGTTAGAACAGAATCGGCTCAACGATGTTTGAGTTAGTGTCCATAGACATGAAAAATCGCAAAAATATGGCAACCTTGCGGCCATATTGGATCGTATTGCAAATACTAATCGATGTTTATCTGTAGGTCATAGTGCTATGCCTTTGTGCCAAGTTTGAACGGAATCTGTTCAAGGATGTTTGAGTTAGTGTTCAAAGACATGAAAAATCGCAAAAATATGGCAACCTTGCGGCAATATTGGATCGTATCGCAAATACTAATCGATGTTTAACCGTAGGTCATAGTTCAATGCCTTTGTGCCAAGTTTGAACAGAATCTGTTCAAGGATGTTTGAGTTAGTGTTCAAAGACATGAAAAATCACAAAAATATGTCAACGTTGCGGCCATATTGGATCGTATCGCAAATACCAATCAATGTGCATCTGTAGGTCATAGTTCTATGCCTCTGTGCCAAGTTTGAACAGAATTTGTTCAAGGATGTTGAGTTATGGTTCAAAGACACAAAAAATCGCAAACAAAATGGCCACCTCACGCCCATATTGGATTGTATCGCAATATAATTTGACATGCATATGTACGCCATAGTGTTATGCCTTTGTGCCAAGTTAGAACAGAATCAGCTCAACGATGTTTGAGTTAGTGTCCAAAGATATGAAAAATCGCAAAAATATGGCAACCTTGCGGCCATATTGGATCGTATTGCAAATGCTAATCGATGTTTATCTGTAGGTCATAGTGCTATGCCTTTTTGCCAAGTTTGAACAGAATCTGTTCAAGGATGTTTGAGTTAGTGTTCAAAGACATGAAAAATCGCAAAAATATGGCAACCTTGCGGCAATATTGGATCATATCGCAAATACTAATCGATGTTTAACTGTAGGTCATAGTTCAATGCCTTTGTGCCAAGTTTGAACAGAATCGGTTCAAGGATGTTGAGTTATGGTTTAAAGACATGAAAAATCGCAAACAAAATGGACGCCTCACGCCCTAGTGGACCGTATTGCAATACTATTCAACATGCATATATAAGCCATAGTGTTATGCCTTTGTGCCAAGTTAGAACAGAATCGGCTCAACGATGCTTGAGTTAGTGTCCAAAGACATGAAAAATCGCAAAAATATGGCAACCTTGCGGCAATATTGGATCGTATCGCAAATACTAATCGATGTTTATCTGTAGGTCATAGTGCTATGCCTTTGTGCCAAGTTTGAACAGAATCTGTTCAAGGATGTTTGAGTTAGTGTTCAAAG
Organism: Ptychodera flava; assembly: GCA_001465055.1. NCBI lineage: Eukaryota > Metazoa > Hemichordata > Enteropneusta > Ptychoderidae > Ptychodera > Ptychodera flava. The sequence continues at coordinate 123,550 of LD383768.1, read as the reverse complement.
ACATGAAAAATCGCAAAATATGGCAACCTTGCGGCCATATTGGATCGTATCGCAAATACTAATCGATGTTTATCTGTAGGACATAGTTCAATGCCTTTGTGCCAAGTTTGAACAGAATCGGTTCAAGGATGTTGAGTTATGGTTCAAAGACACGAAAAATCGCAAACAAAATGGCCGCCTCACGCCCATATTGGATCGTATCGCAACATAATTCGACATGCATGTGTATTTCATAGTGTTATGCCTTTGTGCCAAGTTTGAACAGAATCGGATCGAGGATGTTTGAGTTATGGTTCAAAGACATGAAAAATAGTAAAAATATGGCAACCTTGCGACCATATTGGATCGTATCGCAAAATAAATCGATGTGCATCTGTAAGTCATAGTGCTATGCCTTTGTGCCAAGTTTGAACAGAATCGGATCGAGGATGTTTGAGTTATGGTTCAAAGACATGAAAAATCACTAAAATATGGCAACCTTGCGGCCATATAGGATCGTATCGCAAATAAATCAATGTGCATCTGTAGGTCATAGTGCTATGCCTTTGTGCCAAGTTTGAACAGAATCTGTTCAAGGATGTTTCAGTTAGTGTTCAAAGACATGAAAAATCACACAAATATGGCAACCTTGCGGCCATATTGGATCGTATCGTAAATACTAATCAATGTGCATCTGTAGGTCATAGTTCTATGCCTCTGTGCCAAGTTTGAACAGAATTTGTTCAAGGATGTCTGAGTTATGGTTTAAAGACATAAAAAAAATCGCAAAGAAAATGGCTGCCTCACGCCAATATTGGATCGTATTGCAATATTATTCAACATGCATATGTAAGCCATAGTGTTATGCCTTTGTGCCAAGTTTGAACAGAATCGGCTCAAGGATCTTTGAGTTATGGTTCAAAGACACAAAAAATCGCAAACAAAATGGCCACCTCACGCCCATGTTGGATTGTATCGCAATATAATTTGACATGCATATGTACGCCATTGTGTTATGCCTTTGTGCCAAGTTAGAACAGAATCAGCTCAACGATGCTTGAGTTAGTGTTCCAAGACATGAAAAATCGCAAAAATATGGCAACCTTGCGACCATATTGGATGGTATCGCAAATACTAATCAATGTTTATCTGTAGGTCATAGTTCAATGCCTTTGTGCCAAGTTTGAACAGAATCTGTTCAAGGATGTTTGAGTTAGTGTTCAAAGACATGAAAAATCGCAAAAATATGGCAACCTTGCGACCATATTGGATCGTATCGCAAATACTAATGGATGTTTATCTGTAGGTCACAGTTCAATGCCTTTGTGCCAAGTTTGAACAGAATCGGTTCAAGGATGTTGAGTTATGGTTCAAAGACACGAAAAATCGCAAACAAAATCGCCGCCTCACGCCCATATTTGATCGCATTGCAACATAAGTCGACATGCATATGTAGGTCATAGTGTTATGCCTGTGTGCCAAGTTTGAACAGAATCTGTTCAAGGATGTTTGAGTTAGTGTTCAAAGACATGAAAAATCACAAAAATATGGCAACCTTGAGACCATATTGGATCGTATCGCAAATACTAATCAATGTGCATCTGTAGGTTATAGTTCTATGCCTCTGTGCCAAGTTTGAACAGAATCTGTTCAAGGATGTCTGAGTTATGGTTTAAAGACATGAAAAATCGCAAACAAAATGGCTGCCTCACGCTAATATTGGATCGTATTGCAATATTAATCAACATTCATATGTAAGCCATAGTGTTATGCCTTTTTGCCAAGTTTGAACAGAATCGGCTCAAGGATCTTTGAGTTATGGTTCAAAGACACAAAAAATCGCAAACAAAATGGCCACCTCACGCCCATATTGGATTGTATCGCAATATAATTTGACTTGCATATGTACGCCATAGTGTTATGCCTTTGTGCCAAGTTTGAACAGAATCGGCTCAACGATGCTTGAGTTAGTGTCCAAAGACATGAAAAATTGCAAAAATATGGCAACCTTGCGGCCATATTGGATCGTATTGCAAATACTAATCGATGTTTATCTGTAGGTCATAGTGCTATGCCTTTGTGCCAAGTTTGAACAGAATCTGTTCAAGGATGTTTGAGTTAGTGTTCAAAGACATGAAAAATTGCAAAAATATGGCCACCTTGCGGCAATATTGGATCGTATCGCAAATACTAATCGATGTTTATCTGTAGGTCATAGTTCAATGCCTTTGTGCCAAGTTTGAACAGAAATGGTTCAAGGATGTTGAGTTATGGTTCAAAGACACGAAAAATCGCAACAAAATGGCCGCCTCACGCCCATATTGTATCGTATCGCAACATAATTCGACATGCATATGTAGGTCATAGTGTTATGCCTGTGTGCCAAGTTTGAACAGAATCGGTTCAAGGATGTTTGAGTTATGGTTCAAAGACATGAAAAATAGCAAAAATATTGCAACCTTGCGGCCATATTGGATCATATCGCAAAATAAATCGATGTGCATCTGTAGGTAATAGTGCTATGCCTTTGTGCAAAGTTTGAACAAAATTGGTTAAGCAGTGTCTGAGAAACGGCTGAGGATGGACGGATGCACGGACGGATGCAGGGACAGACGGGGCCCAATCTATAAGTCCCCGCCGGACTTCACCTGCGGGTACTGTTAACTGTACCAGTATCAGCTAATTTAAGTAAAAATTGGTTTACTATACATGGTGGTCTATGACAAAACTGTGAACAATTGTTTTCCAATACAAAACTAGGTAGATTTGTAATATACTTATGCACTCTTGATTATTGATATTGATGTGCTTGATCAGACTAGGGTGATTACATATGTTTGTGCAAGGAGTTGGATTTTGGAATTGCAAAAAATGTTGATTTACTATTGATGTACTCTGGTGGTTATAATTGGATGTGTGTGCAAGAGTAGTATACAAAGCCTCCATTTTACTCAGGAGGATCACAGCATGCAAACAACTCACCAAAAATACGCAACTCTTCCCAAAAGATAGGGGTTATGGGACTATCGTGAGAACAAGCTCCCTTTATTCACTAAGCCCTTAAAGAGCTGCAGACTTTTTTTAATTTTCAGAATATTTTTTTACTGTTAGATATATGATGAAGGATCTGAAGGATCTACCTTTTGCGATGAAGGGCAGAGACGTGTGCAAGTAGCTGCTGATGGGCTCTTGGCAGCTGTGCAGCGGGAGGTGCATGAACGAGTTTGTAAAATTCACCACGCTAGGCTCTGGAAGGAGGGATTGGCCTGAAAGCCTACCTGTAGTGCGGGAACGGCGTGCAGAACCAACTTTCTGTTGTAGCAGGGTGGGTATGACAATGAAAAAGTGAAAGCTTGGCAGAGGAAACAAACCGAAATGATGAGGCAGAGGAAATAGGATATGATAGTAAGGGAGAACAAGTTGACATTTTGGCTGAGTTATGGTGCTTCCTAGCCCTAGACTACATTTGAATTGTATGCAGAAAAATGTTCGCTACCTCTACTGACTGTCGGAAAGCAATGAAACCCAGATGCACCTGGAGATTGGCAAGAGGCCTTCAGCTACATCCTGGAAATCCCTAGCATTGCAAGGCCATGCACATACGTGAAGAGTGTAATGAGCTGCTGGCGTGTATGTATGGAGGCAGAAACTTTCAATTTGTTAGGTTAGCCATGGCAACCACTGGCGCAAATAGAGAGGTGATATTCCCCTTTTTTCAGAGACCTGTCACAAGACCAAATCCTATATAAGAGTGACTTAAACCAGAAGGTGGGGCAACAAGTTGTGGGAGTTTACAAGTACATTCAGTATGAAATAAACTCTGAGACGGACGGCCAGTAGGACTAGTTCAGAATTTCTTCTATTTGTTATTTGCCGTGATGAAATCATCCTCTATCCAGAGGGGGTGCTGAAAGAGCTTTAAAAGGACTTCATAGGCACACGCCTCTGGTGGAAGAGTTCAGCCCATGTGCTTATTGAGGAGCCTAGTTTCTAAGCTTCTATGTATTCTTAGGGAACTTGCCTCCGTGTGGAAAACATAATTAAAGTCATACGTTTTGCTTTCCACGCCGTCCAGAGAATAAAACCTATTTAATGGCTCACTAGCCTTTATTGTCATGCCTTCAGGGACAAGGACATCAAGGTATTTTATGCCTGAGCTAGGCTTATGAGGGACCACCAGTGCCAAGGCCATCATACCCAAGACTCGTCTTGATAGACAAGATTGAAGCCTTCCCATAGTTCCTTTTTTCCTTTGCTTTCTCCACGCCATTGACATCTTTAATGTCTGAGAGAGCAAAAGTCTGTTGATCGGCAGAAGGTGTCTCCATGCCGGCAGCTATCTATATGGAGACAGAGCATCTTTTATTCCTTCATCCTACAGAAGTTGTGGGAAGAATTTGACGTCCAGTAGGAGGATTCACTTAAGGGTAATCATGCTGATATCAAGCCTCGTTATGCCCCGGAGGTATTAAAGTGAATGTGTCCAGTCTCATTAAAAGATAAGTGAACAGGAAAATCATTACCAACAAAGCTGATGGCAACACCATCCGGGTGTTTGTCCTTTGACTAAAATGTCTGTCAGTCATTGATCAAACTAGTTTTAGGTGCTCAGCTTGATGCAATTGATGAGAAGTGTTCCGCTTATGATGAACGACAGTTGTTTGCCATTTCTTGCTTAGCCGTATGCAGCAGAAGAGTGGTTCCACCTGTTTATTTCAACCCCAACGCAGATTTGACGTAATACCAGCACTGCAACTACAATACTAGTCACTGCTGTCGATAATGCGCCTTAGCTTATTGTTCGAATTCATTATTGTTTTGTCTTGAGCCAGTTTCATGTGTAGAGGTATTTGGGTGAGAAGGCGACAAACATCTGGGCTAGGTCTTGGCAGGTACTTTTGAAGATCCTACAGCTTGAACAACTTATCGATGTCGTCATATATCAAGATGTGAGGCACACATTGTCCGGGAGTTCTGGTGACAAATCCTCTACCTAGGTACCAAGAAGGTCCAGCAGAGTAGTGGCGATATCGTATGGCACATACTTTTCATACTTTTTGGCTGTGCTGCTGAAGCTGAAGGCGAAAGGGGTTGAGTCGCCAGCAGTTTGCCTAGTTCTGACCAAGTCAGCGACATCAGGCGTGCCCTTCAATGCAGTCTAATGGCTATGCTGCTGGACAGCAGCTGGGGCGAGGACAAATGACCAGCTTGCATGATCGTATTGCAAGACAAAGTCATTGTTATTGCTTCTCTGTATCTTCAGCAGGCCTCTCATGCTGATATCTCTTATGTCATCAAGCTTGACCTTCAAGGGCGATACTTCCGCTCCAAGCCAGTAGTTGCTTGCCATGTTTTATATATGTGTAAATAGCTAAAGGACACCCTTGACATCCTAACTGAGGGCATTGGACTGCCAGACAAGATCACCTTTCAAAAAATAAAGCCAACATGCAAAGTCTACCTAGATCTAGCCAAAGAAAGGAAGATCAACTTTAGTGCTGACAAGAGCTTCACACCCCTGCTGGGTTTCAAAAAAGATGATTGTCGACAAAAGCAGAAAGAGGCATTGGAAGGTAGGTTTTGTTGATGTTGAGGAGTACATGATCAATTGTTACACGATCTATAGGGCCAACAATTACACAGCAAGGCCAACCTTCTCTGTAGGGCTGTGGGCAGACAACAGCACCTCCCTCGGGAGATTATCTGCAAATCCTCCCCCGAAGGACACCAAAAGAATCAGTAATGTATGACATTAGCAACCTCCTTACAGTGCCCCTCAAGTAGGGTTGCAACCTCAGCAGTATCATGCTATGGATTACAGATCAGGAGAGCCAGCTCGTCGACGTCAATGATTTCCCTTGTACTTTTTGTCTAGAATTGGTATAGCATGATGACCAAGAGCGATGCTGAGGTAGCACTTGAGACTGAGCAGTGCCTAAGAGAGATCTATTATGACCCAACAGAGGGGTCTTGGGGAGTGACAGCTCTTTATAGAATCGCCAAAGAACACGGAGTGAAGGTCAGCCATAAACAAGTGAAAGACTGGCGGCTGACCTACACCCTCCACAGGCTAGCCAGGCGAAACTGTTTCTCCTGCAAAATGTATGTGACCAGAACAGATGACAGTGGCAGGCAGACCTTGTAGAGATGAAGGTTAATGCCCGGGACAATCGAGGGTATCGCTACATGTTGACCGTCATTGACATGCTCTGCAGCTTTTCATGGGCCAAGCCTATAAAAACAGAGACAGGTGAAGACACTGTTTTTGCACTCAAAAGCATCATCAGGGAGAGCAGCCTGGGACCCCAAAAGCTGCAGACGAAGAGCACGAATTCACAAACAGGATGATGCAAGACAAGCTGGTGGTGGAAGACATCTGCTGGTTCCACACTTACAGTGGCAAGGCCAGCATCATGGAGTGCTTCAACCAGATGATGAAAAGGCTAATGTTGAAATAATTCATCCACAAAAACATGAACACTTGGGTTGACGTCTTGCCCGAGCTGGTCGCGAATTATGACAGCACCAAGCTTGGCAGCATCCTCATGAAGTCAAAGGACGAGACAGTCACTAATGACTCCCTAGCCTTCCAAGCCCTGTATTGGCGAGAATTTGCAGTCAGAGGGGTGAAGCCCAAGTTCCATGTGAGGGAAAAAGCGCGACTTTCAAAATACAAGGACATCTTCACCCAAGAGTACCTACCAAACTGGACAGAGGAGATTTTCTCCATCTCTGGGGTCCTTCTTGACTCGCGTCCCCTGTATACAAATTGCCCACCTGCAGGGTGGAGAGGTTTTTTGCACATTTTATGAGGATGAGCTGTAGAAGGTATGGATTTGTGATAATGACATCTATAGGGTCGAAAATGTGCTCAAGACGAAAAAATGGAGGGCAAAAAGTTCTCCCTGGTCAAGTGAAAGGGCTATCCAAACAGCTTCAATTCATGGGAGCCCGAAGAGAATGTGGTTCCGCTCAATTAAAAACGGAAGTTGCTGTGCCAACGAGCAGGAGTCCTAAGCACCAAATGATCTTGTAAGGTCGTCTCTGCCTGAAGACAAGCTAGCCGTGTTCCTGTTCCTGCAGCAGGCCAGGCAGTCACTTCACTTCTTTTTTGTCCGACTCAATCCCTTATTCTTTGATGATGCTCTCATTGTCTGTCTTGCTTGGATTTTGTAGAAACCCTGATGAAAATTTCAGTAGCAATGTTGAAATTGATCAGAAAATTCAATTTAAGTGATATAGAATTTCTACAGAAATTTCTACAGAAATTCTACTGAACCTTTATAGAAATTAATGGAGTTTAAAAAAGTTTTGGTCCCTTTTCTATAGAAATATAACAGAATTTCAGTATCATATCTGCAGAACTTTACAGAATCTCTATGACAATCCAATACACATTCTACAGAATTTGAATGTATACACTTTTATAGAAGTTTGTTTACCTTGTTCAATCTCTTCGAAAGTATGATAATAATATGAGTTTAACTTTTATTAATTAAGGAATACATGTGAATGGTTATGATATTGCCTTAGGTACCAATGCAATGTATTAACTGCAAAACTCACCAGAAGTCAATCAACTTACAAAACAAGTAAATTTTAAACATATGGTTTATTTCTAAAGGAATCAAGATTAACAATCGATCAAAACAGAAATAGCAATGCAACATACAGGGACTAAAAATATTGAAGCAACCTACACATATGAATACCGAAAACACTACACGTTATCACTGATGCCTTTCAATTTTGACTTGCCACCTCAGCCTAGTGCATAATTAAACTGATCTGTATCTGAACTCACGTAATTTAGAGGTCAGTTCAGTTGATGTTGCAATGTTGATGCCTACAGTTGAAATATTAATGAGCTCCCTTCTCCACAACACTGTTAGAATCTTGCTATGGACCTTGGATCCAAATGTTCCATGCAATTTGGAGTTGGACTTCAGCACTTTACATTAACAAAAACCATGTTAATGTTTACTATTGACTGTCTAAACTTCAAATGAATAATGTGTGGCTGTACTATTATGTAATCAGCCCACTGTAAAGGTAGGAAACTATTTACATAACAAAGCATAGGCATAGGTCAGCTCACATGGCCTTTGATCTAACAAAGATAGTCTTTGTCTGTGTATAGTCATGACATGTACAAAAGCAATGGCAAAATGAATGGTAAAATTGAAACTGTACACATTTCCCTGGAATGCGTGTGTGAATGAAAACAGCTTTCCCAGAAGGGTATACATAAAATGTGTTAATTCTCCTTAGGTAAATGTCACTGGCTTTTCTGTATTGAAATCAGCTATATGTCACTCTGTTCTTATCAGTGTTCATGCAATAACATTGTCCGAAAAGTATAAAATGTGGAAAAAAGAACACAAAAAATTCTATAAAAGGTATGGCACTGAAAAATTAAATGAAAGATATGTTTAATTTCTGTAGATTTTCTACAGAATATTATCCGCTTACTTCAATAGAATTTAAAGTTTCTTTACACATTAAAATTCTATAAAATTTAAATTGCTCTACAGAATTCTATTGAAAATTTTCAATAGAATTTCAAAATTGAATTTCAAAAGAAGCACATTTCCTCCCCCTTCGACTAGCGTGGTGGATTCTACAAAACGTTTTCATGCAACTCTTGCGCATGTCTTTGCCCTTCAATGTATAAGGTATACCCTTTATACACTTCATCATATATCTCACAGTAAAAATATTCTGCAAGTTAAAAAGAATCTGCCACTCTGCAAGGGCTTAGGGGTAAAGGGAGGGTGTTCTCACTTATGCCCCAGAACCCCCATATTTTGGCCCCAATTCGTTTTGAAGAGAGCCTGACTGAAATGGTGGCTATGATCGAGAGAGGCCTGTGTGCCAAAATCCCTACTTTGTTGAAATGGAGGCTTAGAGAGATAGGTGTGTGTCAGAACCCCAACTTTGTAAACTACTTGCAAGGAATTTAATTTTGGAATTTCACTGAAATGTTGATTCATTATTTTAGGTAGTCTATGATAGAACTATGAACGATTTTTCTAATATAAAACATAAAAGTAACAATATCTGTGCATATATAGACGTTTGATAACTGATATACACTTTGCCATCTGTCTCATGTTTTTGTCTTTTGTCTTTCATCACTTTTAACTGTTCAAGGTGTTTAATGTCATATACCGCTAAATCTTCTTTGCTTGTGAAGCTTGTCGAAAATGTGTATGTATTTGAAAGATTCAATGTATTTCGTCGGTGATTTCCTATTGAGGAAATATCACCTGGATAATTGAAGGTTTGGGCGTAAAATCAGCTTCTATTAAAATAATCGCAATCATACCAATCCATAATCCGATAACACTAGGTCAAAATTCGTAATAGAATAGTTATAAACACAAAACAGCACAGAACAGACAGTAAATCACCGGTACACACAACAAAGTTAAATTTATGAAAGAAAGATATATGGATCTCTGGCCGAAAGACCAAGAAATGATGTCAGGTCCCTTACCATGTTCTTCAGGATGTTAATACATATTATTATTGAATGTTCTTTCAGCACGACCAAACATTTTCATTACCTTAACTAGTAACGTTTCGTCTGTCCTCTTCGGCAGAAGAGGACAGGCGAAACGCGAAACGACAGGTGAAACGACCTGAAGAACATGATAAGGGAAATTAGAAAGGAGTATGGTCAACCGCTAGTGTATTTGATACGTCAACTGGAAAAATGCGAATGTAAACTAGCTAGATTCAAGAACCATCTCGTGTCGTGACGAGGGTATTATTCCATCCAGTTTAAAACTCAAGTGCCCTGTGAACACGAAAAGAGGGAGAGAAATCATCAAGAAAGCGGAGTTAGCATTGGTAAGAGAAAGAATCAGAACAGTTAACAACAAACTGAGCTCCCTGAAAGCTGGAAGACAGAAGATCGAAAATTCGCTGAGATCGACATTGCCGGAGGACACAGTCTCGTATGTAGTCTCTTTCACCACGAGAGCCTGTGAAAAGGAACACGAGAAAACAAAATGGCGTCACCAGAAAAAGTTAGATCATTTAATGAAGAACAGAAAGTTGTCGTTCCCAGGCAAGATCAACCTCAGTGGTGAACAACTTAAAAAATTGGTGGTTAACATCTCCAAACGCAATCTCAGTGATGACCAAACTTCAGTATTAGTGAAAGGCTTAAACTACGCGGTCACACCAGAAAAACTCCCGGTGGATGACGTCATCGTAGCGACGGAATAGGCGTGCCGATCACTCCCACACGAGCAAGCCGAACATCTAAGATCTCATGTTTCGGGTATAATACAATCCAGTAAACCACCTCGTCCGAACCTATCAAAAGGAAAAAGAAGAGCGTAGCAAGATCTCAAGCGCATGAAAGATGTAATGATAATGCCAGCCAACAAGGGTAGAGCTACAGTAGTAATAGACAAAGACGAGTATGAAGACAAAGTCAGGCGTATGTTAGACAATCCTAAGACATACGCAAAATTAGACAGGGACCCAACATAGAAGTACAAACGTCAGTTAATCACCATCCTGACTCGCCTTAAAAAGGAAAGGAAGATCACTAACGAATAGTATTGGCACCTTTACCCTACATCTGAAAAGGTACCTAGTATGTATTGTACTCCAAAGATACATAAAGTTGGAACTCCACTCAGACCTATTGTAGACTATACAGGCTCCATAGGTTACAACATATCGAGAGCACTTGCAGACATCTTACAACCCTTAGTTGGCAACACTGTCCATCATGTCAAGAATTCCAAACACTTGGCGGAGGAGATGGAAACCTGTACGATAGGGGAAGATTAGATATTTAATTCGCACAATGTTGTATCACTCTTTACGAACACACCCATTGATTATGCCCTGGATATAATCAAGGAGAGACTGGTAGGTGACTCTAGATTAAAATCAAGGACGCTGTTATCAGTAGATGACATCATAGAGCTTCTGAAGTTTATAGTCAACACAACATATTTTGTATTTAGGGAGCAGATTTACCAGCAGCTATTTGGCACAGCGATGGGTAGCCCAGTGTCTCCAATTGTTGCTAATTTGTTAATGTAGCCCTTAGAACAGCAGGCTATAGTAACAGCACCATTAAACTGTAAACCCTCACTATGGAAAAGATATGTAGATGACATCTTGGAGATAATAAAGAAACGGGAAGTGGATAATCTAACTGAACATATCAATAAAGTGGATCCAACAGGCAGTATTAAATTCACATATGAACCCGAAGTAGAAGGACAGATACCATTCCTTGACACCCTCATTGTAAGACGAGATGATGGCAGCGTTAAGTTACTGGTATACTGCAAGAAAACCCATAGGGACCAGCATCTGAATTTTGCATCCCACCATCCCCTACATCATAAGTTAGGAGTCATAAGAACGTTACTAGATAGAAGCAAGAACATCATCACTTTAGAAGAAGATAGGATAAAAGAAGAAGAACACATAAAAATGGCTCTCAGTAGATGTGGCTATCCGGATTGGTCAATAAAGAAAGTCCAAGAAGAAATGGAGGGGAGGGTGGAAAAGAAGTCTAAATCCAAACAAGAATCTAGAGAAAAGAAGAAAGACCAGGTGGTGATTCCGTATGTGGAAAGAGTGTCTGAGGCGTTAGCTAGGGTTTATAAACAACATGGTATAAGTACATCTATGAAACCACATACCACTCTATGCAATATCTTAGTCCATCCTTAAGATAAACCAGATCGAGAGAAAGTATGTGACTGTGTGTATAAGATTCCATGCTGCTCTTGTAATAAAGTATACATAGGGGAAACAGGAAGAAGTCTTGGAGTTCGACTAAAAGAACATAAGAAGGAAGTTGATGAGATCAGTGAGAAGACTTTTACTCGTGCCACACAGAGACGAGCTTCTAAGGAATATAACAAGTCAGCAATCACAGACCATGTCGCCCAGAATAATCACATCATAGACTGGAGCGCCACACAAATAATAGACAGAGAATCAGACAGACTATCCAGGCAAATCAGGGAATCTATCCACATCAGAAGACAGGGGGCATCCATCATGAATAGAGATGACAGGGCGTATCAACTTCAACACATTTATGATCACGTCATCACCACTACGCCACCTAGCGGTATGACAACAAACAGACAGTTTGACACAGCCTGCCGAAGAGGACAGGCGAAACGTTATTAGTTCAGGTAATGAAAATGTTTGGTCGTGCTAAAAGAACATTCAATAATACAATGATGTAAGGTGTTTCGAAAAAAGTAAGCGCATCCTGCCCCACATGTGGCACCCGCCATATATCAATCTGTAAGTCAAATAGGTAGTGGTCACCAACTAAGGCCTAATGTCACTGATGCCATCAGTGATCATTTGTCGAAGAGAGATATTGTATTTATCTACCAGCTTGCGATAACTGCCGAAAAAAGCGTTTGAATGTAGAGATAAGTCTTTTTTTGGTGTAACCTTGATTTAACAGTTTGTAAGAGAGAAAGCTATGTCGCTCTGTAAAATCACCATATGAAGTGCATGCTCTTTCATATCGAATAAGCTGGGAAACTTATATACCACCCGATATGAAGCGAAAGAGGCGCTTTCTGTAGTTTCTTTTATCTCCAATTCTGGAAGATAAATCATAGCGAGATAGTCACTGAACTTGGAGTTATTCATTGAAATTACATCATCTGTATATCTAAATGTTAGGTTGAAAGTTCTAGCTACAGAGACCTTTTTTCTGTTTGATTATGTTCTGGATAAATTCTCCCTTGTATGGGTGACCCTCCCCTAAGATAGGTTCAAAAAAAGTGGCCCTCCCCCTTGGACAGTTTTCTAAAAAGTGACATCGTTCCCCGGCCCACCCCGCCTGTAAATACTGAAGGCTCCCTTATTTCGAGTTCTTCTACCATGATGTCATCCAAATATTAATAGACTCAGTTTATGTTCCTTTGAACCAGTAACCATTGAGTTTGTTGAGAAAATAATCAGTTCATTACCTTCCAAATCCTCGTCTAGATCCAGTACCAACAGTTTTGATAAAGCAGTGTTTACACCAGGTATCGCCAACAATTATGCATATAATTAATACCTCATTCATATCAGGTGAATTTCCACAGTTGTGTAAATCAGCCATTGTACGTCCTTTATTGAAGAAACCGGGTCTTGACAAGAATGTTTTGAAAAACTACAGACCAGTTTCGAACTTACCATACATATCTAAGTTGATCGAAAAATCTGCTTTAACTCAAATCAATTCACATCTGGCCAACAATAATTTATTTGCGAAATGTCAGGCAGCCTACCGAGAAGGTAATAGTACCAAAACCGCTCTCATTAGGGTCCAAAATGACGTATTGAGGGCTCTTTACAAGCGGGATAATGTTATTTTCATTCTTCTTGATTTGTCAGCCGCTTTTGACACCATCGATCATAAAATTTTGTTACATAGACTTCGTCACAGATTTGGTTTTAATGGCACAGTTCTTAAGTGGATTGAATCATATTTACAAGACAGAACAATGAAAGTGAGTGTTGGGTCGGTTGTGTCAGGAGTACAATCACTTGATTGTGGTGTCCCCCAGGGTTCCGTACTTGGACCGGTGTTATTCACTTTATACACAGCACCTCTTGAGGACATTATAATTAAACACAAGCTGGAAACTATGTGCTATACTGATGATACCCAGTTGTATGTCGTCTGCTCACATGATAATTTCCCCTGTGATCAGGTTAAAAGTTGTATTCGGGAAATTCGTCTGTGGATGAGCAATATAATGCTTGCTCTCAATGAAGGTAAAACTGAGGTTATCAGATTTTCCTCTAAGTTTGTGAAGGGGAATCAACCATGGGAGTGTGACATTCAAGTTGGTGATGTCGTCGTCCATTCTTCACCTACAGTCCGTGATCTAGGCGTATTATTTGATTCATGTATGTCTATGAAACCACACATCTGTGGATGAGCAATAACATGCTTGCTCCCAATGAAGGTAAAACTGAGGTTATCAGATTTTCCTCTAAGTTTGTGAAGGGGAATCAACCACGGGAGTGCGACATTCAAGTTGGTGATGTCGTCGTCCATTCTTCACCTACAGTCCGTGATCTTGACGTATTATTTGATTCATGTATTTCTATGAAACCACACATCTGTGGATGAGCAATAACATGCTTGCTCTCAATGAAGGTAAAACT
>LD383768.1:85520-109351 GCA_001465055.1 Ptychodera flava | reverse complement strand
CAAGTTGGTGATGTCGTCGTCCATTCTTCACCTACAGTCCGTGATCTAGGCGTATTATTTGATTCATGTATGTCTATGAAACCACACATCTGTGGATGAGCAATAAAATGCTTGCTCTCAATGAAGGTAAAACTGAGGTTATCAGATTTTCCTCTAAGTTTGTGAAGGGGAATCAACCACGGGAGTGCGATATTCAAGTTGGTGATGTCGTCGTCCATTCTTCACCTACAGTCCGTGATCTTGACGTATTATTTGATTCATGTATGTCTATGAAACCACACATTTCCAATTTATGTAAATCAGCATCATTTGATTTGTGAAAAATAAGTAAAATCCGACACCTTTTAGATCAAGACTCGACAGAAAAACTAGTCCATGCCTTTGTAGCATCTAGGCTTGACTATTGTAATAGTCTTCTTTATGGTCTGCCTTGCAATCTACTCAATAAGATTCAGTTAATCCAGAACTCGGCAGCACGTGTAGTTTCTAGAACAAAGAAATCAGATCACATTACCCCTCTGTTGAGTAGATTACATTGGTTACTCCTACAGAAACGTATTGAATTTAAGATTCTCTGTATTGTATACAAGATTTTACATGACATGGCCCCTGTATATCTTCAGGAACTATTAACCATTTGCTCTTCTGGTCGTGCCTTAAATTCTTCTGTTCATGGTACAGATATGCTCTATCAACCCATTTCTAATACAGCTTTTTACGGTGACAGGGCTTTTTCCGTTTGTGCTCCACGTTTGTGGAATAGGCTGCCATTTTTATTGCGTTCATGTTGCTCTTTTAGCAGTTTTAAAGCTAATCTTAAAACACATCTTTTTAAGCAGTATTTTTAGATCTTTTCAGAACGGTTTTGTACTGCGCTTTGAGATGTTTTTACATGTAAAGCGTTTTTTTTTTAAGTAATAAATATTATTATTGTTATTATTATGGCATGGAAGACCTAAAAAATAATAATTTAATCAAGTAAACTTAGTGCTGCAGTACGGTGTTTAAGGAAGAGTGTATAGTAACACAATCATCAGATTTTCTTAATCGATGTTTTGAATCGAATTATGCCTTCTATTTAGAACTTTGAGCTCAGTCATGCTGAAATCGTTCGTTATGGTCTTATACGTCCGGTGACAGTGTAAGAACAGTAATACCAAATGTATAATTAGTAAGTTAAGAGGAAGCAGAGACGCATTTATTCTCAACGGGAATTGTAGATATTTGTGATATATGCACGACATATGCACGGCATGTGAAACTATATCGCTAATTTACGGACAGGTCAAATTTACTTTTTTCCTGCTAACAGACGTCTGAAATTCTTGTTGAAAGGAACTAATTACTGTGCTACAACTGTTTGACTTCAACTTATTACGTTAATTTATTTAGTTCGGAAAAGTGGTGTTTCCGAATCTTCAGCGTCGTGCAAGTACAGAGAGTTGTGCCAGCGATTTAAGGCGACCATGGATTTGATTGGTAAGATGTTTTAGACTTCCTTCTCTGTTTACACAAAGAAAGTTAATTAATCTCCTCCTGTCTGTGCGTGTGTCTGTTTGTCAGCTCGTCTGACTTTCAGTTCGTCTCTGACTTAGTCTGCTTCAACGGTGGCTGAAAACGTCACACAATAATGTTTCTGAAAGTAGGGCCCATCAATCTAAACTCAAAAGGACTCTTGCATCATTCGATATACTGCTAGACTGAAAGATTGTAATAAGCAGCTGATGCATCAGTTGTAAATAAGTTAAGTGCCACATTAAACGTTTTTGGTTTTGTTGAATCTTCTGTTTTCTAATGTCCGTGACTCTGGTTGATGGCAGAAAAACGTTTTAGCTGTGAAGTTATCGTTTTGCAACGCATAGTTAGGGTAGGTCCTGAAGCATAGTTTGATATAAAAGAGCAGCCTGGAGCGTTCTGGTCAATTTATTTGAACTTGACATACGTTTTGAATACATTTTTAATGTTGCAAGCTGGTTTCTTAGCTCAGTTGCTTACCACCAACACATGCGTTTCAACTGTAGTAACTTAATATCACCGACCCTATATTGGCGATCATCGATTAATTATATTAATTATATTAACATTCCTTTTATCTTCGTTAATTATTATTATCCACTTTCAGATGCCTTCTTTGCACCGAGGTTCGATATGTGTTATTGTAACTCTTGCCACATCAAAAGAGGAGATGAACTGTATTACTCACGTGGTCAACCACCAAAAGACTATTGTTTGCCGATTGGTTGGTGTCGATTTGCAATTCAGTAAGACATATATACAATACCATTCATTGTATTCTATCGTAGTTTTGTCACATGTCGAATACTATTTTATCCCTTTGATGTTATATAAACATCAGTCCACTCTTCCGTGAAATTCTTCTCCGCTAATAAGTAACAGTTCCGAAATTTTGCATGTCAGCTTTATTAAAAGTTATGCGGAATCATCATAACTATAGTGAATGAGAAGGACAAAGCAGGTCATGTTTACAAAAAACAACAAAAGTAACAGACAATGGTGGATTTTTAAACTTAAAATAGAGGTCGATTTTGCGCTGCAGCATTTCTGAATACACACAGTAAACATAATTAACCCTTTGCTGCTTTGTTTATCTCTACATAATGTGCTGTAAAAACTATTCGCAAGATCTAATGTGATAAAAAAATTAACCAAAATTTTGCTATCATCTGAAAATAGGAACATATTAAGATTGTTTTTCCACAATAGTATGGAGAGTTTTAGGGGAAAGTGATAATTTTTACATTTACTACATGAATTTTCACCAAAGTCATACATTTAGACTTTCAGGAAGAGCTGCTGCATTGGATGTGTTCAGTAATTGGCACACAGCATTCCACGGTACTCACCTTTGCACTGTAAAACCGATCCTGGAGTGTGGAGATCTATTGATGCCGGGTGAGAAATACTGAGGATCAGTATGAATTATGGAACGCTTTGTCTTTACAAATTGGGGTATAATTATTGAAAAATATAATTATCACAGATATCCAATGCGTTTCACCTATGAAGCACCCAGTTTTACAAGCAAGACAAACGAAATATTTGAAATGGAATGGAATGCTAAAACTACAAAAATTGATTATTACCTGAGTCATCTTGTCTTGTGTTGTATATCAAAATTTTAACCTTCAAGAAAAGGCACGGGTAGATAAAATTTCACATACAAATGACCAGCTAAAAGCGCATGTAACATTGACACAGTGAAACAAAAAACACAAAACACAAATAAAAAAAAGCGTGCCACTGTAATCCAAAGTATTCACTGTGGTCGGAGAAACCTCTCAGCTTGAAGTGTCAGCAAGTATGTATCCAGTATATAAGTAAATATCGTTACTGGGAACATAATTTAATTTAGCTTGATATTGAATCATGTTCGTTTATTGACGGTTTAAATTATCAAATGATAATATATGTGTCAAGGATAAGGCGAAAGGGACTGCCAATATTGTAAAAAAGGGGATGAAACTCACTAAAATAGGATTGATCGGATGCATTTGCTGTACAGATAATTAAGTCTTCCCCGATTAATGTAATTTTAAGCACAGTTATTGTGGCGGAGTCCAGTTACTTTTGTATCCGCTAAGTGCCAACCACTCCAAGAAATAACCACCCTCAGTTGCTTTAGTTTAGGATAGGTTTATTCAAGAAGCGGTGAAAACTGGGTAAATAAAGAGATTAAAAATACAAGGTCATTCATTGTCTACATCGGAGAGTCGAGGCAAATCAAGTTCAAAGTAAACGGAATAAAAGAACTAAATCCTACTAAAATATCTAAGCACTGCATTCAAAAAGGTCCTCTAAAAAATTGGAAAGTCATAAAAGGAAATCAACTTACATCGTTGCGCCTACAGTCCTACTTTTGGCTGGAGTGTTTGTGAGATCCACGTGGCATGTCTACTTGCTTTAAGACAGTGGAGGAAAAAACGTGTCTGCCTGTGTGTAATTTAATCTTTAACCTTTTAATTGTTTTACCAAGAAGTTTCTTGACCTTTGTGTCAGAGGGCCTTAAGAAAGATAGAGGGCGATCTTCAGAAAATCTAGTAAGGGTCATGAAGGGTCAGTTCAACACAGTTATTTTATGTCAACGTCCTCTATCAATAAGACTTCCATTTATCCTGGATAATACAACTCTCGCTTTACAGTATTTTTTTTCGCTTACTTTTTCAGTCTTTTGCACCCACTTCCGTTTCGTTCAATATTTGAATTTCGTACACCGTCTTTTGGAAGCTGTATCATTATTGAATTATATCTTCATGCATGTTAAATTTCACAATGTTATCATTTGTATAATTGAATAATTGCATATTTTTAGGAGATATCGAAATGGAAGGGAGGAAGCTTGGAGAGCGTCCGGGACATTTTACAGAAGAAAACAAGCCAGACGGTTTCGACACCAAACAAATCTTTCTGTCTCCCAGCATCAGATACTCGGGCTGCGATGTTTATGCTTCTCCGAGCGAGTGAGCAGCTATAAATACATTTAATAGATCCATACCTCAATGAATTACCCACGGTTAAGAAATGATGGTGACCGGACAGAACTGATAAGATTTAATTATGTAGGCGTGTGGTTGTGTCGGCTCTTTTAGTAGGCCGGTCATCAGAGTAATCACGTGATTGCATAGTTGTTGAATATATTTCGGTGTTAGTAAGATTGCTTACGAACGCAATATCTCTTATTTGTGCCATCTTTCTGTAAAGTTATTGTTACATTTCAAATCTAGATCCGTAACGTCCTTGACAATTATTTCCAATACCGTCATGACCATCAATGCCATCGTTTGTAAATCTATACTAAAGCTAAAACCGTTTCCTTAATATTCGATGTTATCAATCAAATTGTGGAGTTATGTATGTTCATCCGGACATACTTTGAACAAACAGTAACGCAATGGTGCACACAATCACAAATACGTGTAATTCTGCGATGAATGTACGTATTAATTCGATATGCTAATTGCAGATAATATTATAATGCACATGATGATGCAATAATTAATATTACGATTCAATGAAGGCCATGATAATGTGGAAAAGAAAGCATTGATTAATAAAGGAATGAATGGAGATAACAAATATGACAAATTATCATAACTGTAGGAAATAGATATGAGTTATGATTGCAGAATAGTACTTATAGGATATGATGTACACCTCATAATCAACTTATAATTTTGGATACAGCGATCAATAAATCAAGCATTTCATCGCAACGGCTCTCGACTGCTGTGATTAAGTCCTACGCAATAGTGCGAATGAAGATTTTGGTAAAAAAAAACGGAAAGCAAACTCTCAACTGTAACTAGAGAATTATCACTATTATCCTTATTAGCACCTATTCTGGAGCAGGTATGAAATCGTGATAATGTCCTTGATATCATGTATTATTATTTAAAGGCAATCATACTTTTCCTTTTTTCTTTCATGTATTTGTACATTTTTCTTCCAGGTTTGAAGATGATGTTACAAAGAAAACATATTCAGCAAGAGTGGCTTTCCAGGTGCGGATTAAACCAAACAGCTACTCAGTGGGTCCTGAAACCATCGGTGCCACATCAGAAATTGATCCAAAATTCAATAACCAGGAACTTGAGTGGTTCACTAAACGTAGAGGTTGTGTAATGGTTTCTGGACTGTTAATAAAACTGGAGTAGACAGATATGCGAGAAGATGAAGTATGAATGAAACACAGCAGTTATAGCCCTGAATTCCAGTTGGAGTAAAGAAATAAAAAACAAACATTCAAAACTAGTCCTGTTCCTGCCACTCGAGGGCGCCTTTCAAGGCCCTCCCCATAGTAAAGCATAGCAGAAATGTCAAATACTCCAGACTTGATTTTACACATTGATTGGTGAATTATTTTCGTTTTGTTAATTGTTTTACATCTCCTTTCTTGTTTTCATTGTCTCATTGCTTATAAACATGGTTCTTTTCAAGTAACTCTGATTCAGATTGCATGAAATGGTCTCTCTGAAAGCTTAAGTGCATGTATTTATTCATGTATATCTACATGTGTTTATTTACACGCACACAAACACACACACATATATATGTGTATGTATATATGTATGTATGTGTATGTATATATGTATGTATGTATATATATATATATATATGGTGTATCTGCAAAATGAAACTTTGGTGCAAAGATGATAAAATACCAAGAAGATCCAATATAGGCATATGGTTTCAGATTTCAAAAGAGGTAACTTGATAGTGAGAATGTGGTGGGCATATGACTTGGTCACTTTGATCCAACCAGAAATGTCAATTGCTGAGCAAACACTCGGGTTAGCAGTTTGCCAAATTATTATTTTAGCCTGTAGTGATTACTACAAAAAAGGATGTGTTCAAAAAGTAAATAAATACACTAAAATCAATTCAAATATACCAATTATATTCTTTTTCAAATTTAAATTATTAGCATATATATTATAGTGATGTTTACATGTTTATCTTAATCCAGCATTCAGAAAATTCTTCTTTTAAGCAACCAGGGGACGTAGTGTTTGAGGACGTTTTCATTACATATTTGTCATGTACATTGCAATGTCTAGTATTAATCCCTGAAGCATGTTTGAACACCCACTATTTAGCCTATCAACACAGCATGTTTACATGATTGTACAATGTACTGTTATTGCACACATTGACATTCAGTCCTTGCCAGAGTTCAAACCTCAACAATAACAATATGCAAGATACAATGTATTGTGTGAGTTGACAAGTTCAATTGTACAATGAATCACAATATGCTTTACAGGGTTAAAGGAGAAACTGTGGATGACATTATAAAGAAATACAAAAGTTACAACTACTTGCCCTTTTAATATTATGATGAACCATTTTTGAAAGCATATCAGGAAAATTCAGAATATTCTACATCAAATTGTCATAATAAGATCATGTTTATCTCCATAAAATGCAGAAATTATATTATGCTGATTATTGAATATACAGTAAACTATGTACATGAATACAATTTGTACATCTTGACCAATGTTGTAAGATGTACATAATTTATCAGTTGCATCTATTTTGTTCCAATATCTTGAGGACCAATGTTAAACAAGCACCATACTAAAATTTACAGATCCAAACACACACTTACACAATTTCAAACATGTTTAGATTATATTCCAAATCATAAATTTAAAGTGAGAGTTTAATCTTTGATGTAACCGTATAAATGCTAGTTGATAAAACCCTTTATTGTGAATATAAAAAGACACACTACATTTTTAGAGCTGATTTGCGGTGTGCTTGAATTTCAAAAGCTGTTTATGATTGGTTTTGTCTTTAATTTTTTCAAACATTTTTCAAATTATCAACTATTGTCCAAACCGGTTTTAACATGACATAAAAGTCATATATCTCAGTTGATGTCATCCCCTGCTGGCCAGCATAACTGACAAGTATACTCACAGATGTTTGTGTTATGGTATAATTTGAACAACTGAAGGAAATAAAGGACACAGCCAAAATAACCTGACTTTGCTGAAAAACCTATTCATGTAAACTGTATCTCATTTGATCACACATTAATTAAAATTGTTTTATATTAGGGACCTAGAAAAATTCACAACCTGTTATTGTCTGAATTGAAAGCAAAATAAAACAAAACCTGATAAATATTACCTCCAAAATGTTTGGCTGCCAAATTCTGGTGTATTCTTTGGCTTACATCAGTGAAAAATAGTTCAATAACGATAGTGTCACGTTAAATTAAGTATCTGCAGACGAGCTCCTAAAAGTGTAAGAGACTAAAACCCTTTGATTCACACCGAGCAGAGCAACCCTGGATCAATCATAGACAACAAACCTATTCACGATTTCGGATTCTCTATTCGCACGTAACTGTACTAACAAACAATTGTTCGTAGCATTTAAAAGAGATAAAGCCTTCAGAAAAAATAATATCAACTTGTTTCATGTACATCGTACAGGGTGTTCATCAGTACTGGTCGGGCAGGGACTACGCTGTATACGAACGGTAAACTAGGCGTGTACGGCGGCACAATAACAGGGGTTCCCATGCAGAATTGCCTAAGAGCACGATCGACGGGCTACCGATATCAAAATTCCGACAAGAGACATAAAATTCCGAAGACCTCACACCACTTTCAGAAGACATAATATATATCACTGAAGCTCAGAAAATCTGTTTTGTACACGTAAAAATTGATTTATTTACACTGGAGTCTGTGAAAGATACAAATGATGATAAAAATCCGAACGGCTGAGCAAAGTCAACATATCAGAGGTATCGGTGATATACGCACTATGTGAGACGTCGGCAAAACGTCGTCGATATTTCAATGAAAAATCCTACCTAGATAATTGCAAACATACCTCCTTTGTCCAACACACTGGCTGAATCACTATACATTGGAGTCTATGAGAAAACTATGAATAACCGATCCGACGTGGTCTGCGTAGTAATATGGTGGGGGCATGCATGACACGGCTTTGTTGTTTTCTCGAGTGCGTGATCTGACAGGTCATTGAAAGTTTTCCGCAAGTTAGAATATCTTGCCTGAACATATTTGACGATTACATTCTTTACGTTACCTGTACACTTTCTTTTCACTTTTTGTACCTACATGAGTTAGGGAAGCCTTCTTCAAAATTTTGATAGCACATAACAGTACAAAACGGTCGATCATTCTGCCACGGGACAGCAAGCTGTATGATTTTCTGAGTTTGATAAGAAGACTAGCAAAGTATGAGAAATTTTTACCCATCAGTAAATTCTTTCAAAAGTAAAGTCAAGTGACGAAAATCCCTTTGTAATCAATCTGGTAATTTAATCCGTCAAGGAATCACGTGATTTACGTCATTCTCTCGACTTTGGCTGACATCATTAAACCAGCTGAAGTACTGAGCATTCAAGCGTCTTATTTATTCATATCAATGCTGAAAACACATACTGTGGCCAATTGAATTTCGGACTGGCAACTTTTTGAAGACCGATATCTTACAAAAGGTGAGAACATGTATTTAGTTGATTTGTAAACTGCATCCCAACTCTATATTCTCTTAATCATACGCTTTTTATTCGAAAAAACGGTCTATTCACACGATCACGATATTCTTGTCACGTACAAAAACTACGCAACAGAAAGTGACTCGCCAACGAATTATATCTTAAACGTATTGAATATGAGTGTCTGGAAACAAAAAATTTGATTGATTTTTGTCAAAACTATTCCCACTGGAATCATTATCACGGAATTGTTGCCAATGATGTTGTAATTTACAGAAGACCAGAGTCAGACATCAAGGTAGACTACTAAACATAAGACATTCAATCAAACAGCTCATGTATGTTTTGAATAGCCTCGACGGCTTATTATATTGAATCCGTGCGAGATAGAGCAAGTTGAGTTCCGAAGAGCATGAAAAAGTCTATCCTATTATAGAGAATAGGGGGAGAATAGATACACTTATTCGAAAAAAACAAGGGTAGCTGAAATGTCCTTCCTCATTCTAGATATTTTGGATTGAGTAAACATAAGAAGACAAGGGAGCTGCAAGTGACGACGGACCCCTGCTACAACATTTAATTAACACTTTAAAATACGAGTACGAATTCTTAGAATAGTGCCACGAATCATGACAATGTTCATTATATCATCGTCCACCAGTTAACAAGCAAATATTTAGCTTACGAGAAAATACACAGGCTACTTATGGATAGTGAAAGAACAGCGCAATTCCTACAACAAACACTGATTTTTTTTCTACTTTGCGACTTGGCGACAAACAAAGGCGGTTTTGTATTTACCAATCCTGTTTTTGGCTTGATGCCACATCATATATATTTCAGGTGAGACATGCATGTCGACCCTTTGTGTCTTGCCCTAGATACCTGCCACTGTCCTTAGCTCACCTACGACCATAAATATTACAGAGACAAATTAAGTTATCGATGGTGCTGAAAGACTTTCCGGGTTTTAAATTTAGCAGGAATATTCACTTCTGTCAGTTATACCGACTTACACACTCGCTTAAAATTGTGACTGGATGTGGCTGCGATGATAGCTCTCAGCCCGGATGCAGAATCCAGTGACCGAACGGGCAACAGCTAAGCGGGATGACATTCCAATAAGACAGAAATACTTTATAACCGATCCGACGAAGTTAGCACAATAATATGGTGGCGGCGTGACACGGCTTTGTCGTTTTCTCTAGCGCGTGATCGCACGGGTCATAGAGAGTGTTCTGCGAACTGGAGCATTTTGTTTCAACCTGTTTGAAGGTTGTATTGTGTACACACCTTGTTTTTACCATCGGTACCATCGGTACCATCGGCACCTAATGACCTATGACGCCTCCTACATAAATTTCTAGCAGTACAGAGCAAAGCAAAATAACGCACGACCTTTCCGCCACTTTATGGTAAGTCGTATGATTTCGAGAGTTTAATGGCAATACGCAAAAAGTACATTCGAAATCTGACGGTCACGTGATGCCGGCGCAGGCTAAAGTTAACGATTTTCCTAACTTTCCATCGTGTCAGAGTCTTCCTTGTTTACTGACACTGCAAGATCTTTCCACCCTTTGTTTGGTACAAACGTCTATTTTCGAGGAACATTTTTCTTTCCTCTGCTGTTTTTTATTTTGCCAACTCGCTCATGTGGCAAGCGAAATGCCCGGTGGACAAAGGAGACAAAGACAGCGATATTCAAGATCACCTTGGGTCGTGTCTGCAACGGACTTGAACACAAGACACGCGTACGGAAACGGTGAGGAAGAAGGAGCTTCAAAATGAGGATAAAGGTGAACATACAGATTTGGGTGTACAATTCAATGTTTTTCTGTACAAACGAGAAATCAAAAAGGAAACGCTTGGTTTAAGGGATTGACATCGCTGGTATTCGCGTCACTTTGATTTCAGCTAAATTTGAGTCGAGAAATAGATTAGAATATCAATTCATGACATCCCAGTCCCCTTTCTAGGCGCGGCTATTGGTACTGTTTTAGACTCTTTCTGTGACAGAGAGTTGCCAGTAATCACATGCACTGCCACTGATCCAGAATGTGGCATCAAGTACTTCAATGGTAACAGCCCCAGATATTGCTATGTGCAAGCTCTGAAGAGACCAATATCAAGCTTTGTTGAGATGAAGTGTGATGCTCCAGTGGTGTAGAAAAACAATACAACATAAGAATTTTCTACACGGGGCAAGAACGTGAATGCTCTATTTGCAGAGAGCGGGACACAAACCTCCAGAATGGCCAAAAAATCTTCACCGGTTTGCTATAAATGTAAAGGAAGTGGTCATATGCGCAAAGACTTGAAATAGGCTATGAAAGTATTTTAGTGTGAGCAATATTTATGCAAAATATCAAAAAATAGTAATATTAGATCGCCTCCGACACCAGTTGAGCGAGGACGTGAAAAGAAAAGATTGAAGTTTGGTCTCCAGAGTCGGCTTACTCATCGTACGCCAGTTCTGACTGAGTTATACCAAAGCTAGGTATAATATTTTGATTTTGAGAAAGTGTAAGGTTTTTTGGCCTTTTATGTCATGACTACTGTCAAAATTGTCACTTTGAATGTGATAGGGTTACGTGATGCCACCAAGCGCAAAGCTATTTTTAACTGGTCTGAGAAAAGCAAAGTTAATATTTTACAGGAAACATAGTTGTAAATCGGATAAAAAAAACAGGAAATAGAGTGGGGTAATTTTATTATTTAGAGCCATGGCTCCAGGCACAGTCGATGGGTTGCAATTCTATTGGGGAATGCATAAATGTTGGTGTAAACAAAACGCATAGCGAAAAAAATAGTCGCTTGGCTGCTGTGCAATTGAGTTTAGAGGAGCAAGTGTGGTGGTTTATCAATATTTACGCTCCAAATTTGCCGACAGCAACGTGTGCATTTTTTTAAATCTCTAAATGGCTTCTGTAC
This sequence comes from Ptychodera flava, assembly GCA_001465055.1. Classification (NCBI taxonomy): domain Eukaryota; kingdom Metazoa; phylum Hemichordata; class Enteropneusta; family Ptychoderidae; genus Ptychodera; species Ptychodera flava. The sequence goes on along the minus strand of LD383768.1, from coordinate 97,416 downwards.
TGATTTCGTAATCTTTCGAAAATGTTAGAGGATTTTAATGTGACCAAAAATTTAAAACAAATGCTTGAGAATAAATTCAATTCATTGAGGATGTGTAATCTCAACCCGCAAGGAAAAGTTCTGATTATTAAGAGTATAGTTTGTCGAATTTACAAGGAATACTATTGGCACAAATAGAACAGGGAGATTAAATTTGCCTACTTTTTATTAATTGTCATTAGCTTCCATATTGACTTGGTTTTGCAAATATTTCGATCAAGGTAACGCAAAGTGGAAAGCAATTTTCATTTATTTGTTACAGACAGACATTTAAAATAACGTTCTCGGAACAAATATTGACCCACATCACATTAGATAACTTCTCAGATTTCAAGAATTTTGCCACATTTCTTAAGAAACTGTCTTAAAGTTTTGTTGATGGTCGGAAGAAAGGTATTGATATGAAAAATTGACATCTTATGTGGGGTTTTATGTACAAAACTTTCGCATTGTAGAAATGAGTGATTTAAACACTTTTGCTTACTTTGTCGGTTACACTATGGGCATTTCATAAGTTTCAACAAGAATGGCTCATAGAATATTAATGAAAAAAAATTTGTAATGTAGCCAAATGCGATTGAAGTTTTGAGCTGAGACTGTAACTTTCTATTGAAGGAAAGGGAAGTAGGTTACCCGCCAAAAGGGTTACACAAGAAACTTAGCTTCACGGTTTTCACTGGAAATTAACCCAATAGTAGATAACAAAAATGTGTGAAGAGTTTTTACTGGAAAAAATTAATCCTCCTTTGTGCAAACTTTGACAAGTCCATATCACTTAAAAGCCTAGATTTTAGGAATGTATTATTGCCAAAAATATAAAAGGACTTACACCGATAAAGTTATAAGTAAGATGTTACAAATGAGAGATCAGTTAAATTTTGTAGAATTGATCAGAGGATACCATTTCAAATCAAAGAAAATTGAAAGGTTATAAATTTTGATATTATCATATCTTAATTGGTCTATCATAAATGCCAAGTATGTTATCTGACGGAGCTCAAGGTCTGAAAATTGATAGTGTGCTTAAAGTTAAAACGTGACATTTCGATCACTTTGTCGTAGTTTTCAGACAAGTATACCTTTTGTGAGAACAATTAAGTTTTAGAAAAAAGTTAGAAATTTACCGGTCAGCGCATACTTCACAAAGTGAACACTGGTGGCGAAAAATTCCCTTGGCAAACAACCTGATAATTTAGGCCGCTGCAAGCAGAAACACCCCTGACGCTAAAATTTTTCAATTTTGAGTTATTGATATTTTCAGAAAGTACTGAAGTTGCTCTTTCCAAAAATGTAAGCGGTTAGCCCATTTCATACTCCTATACCCTATAAATCAAGGGTTAACGACCCTTGACCTATGCAAATTTATGCAAATTTATATCTAACTATTTTCATCCACTGTGATCCTTTGCATAGCTTTCAGATGACATTATGAAATAATTGTCAATCTTGGAGATGACCAATTCTGCTCGACAGTGAAACTTGTCACAGTCGGCATTCGGTATGGATGCTTACTTTTGGATCAAACCATTCTTCTTTGTGGGGGTGGAAGGAAGAGAAAACATACCTAATTTTAAGTAAAAATCACCTATTTTTAGCCGCTATGGCATCTTTATTTTTTTGTTGACCTGTAAAAACCTGCTCATGACATTTTATTAACAGTGCAGCAGGTATCTTCAATTATAGATATGACCAATTGCCATGGAGATTGTTGCTAGGCAACATAGATATTGACTATAATACAGTGTAAAATAGTCATAAATGACTATATTGAAATCGTTCCTCTTCATATAATTATACTACAATAAAAAATCCTTTTTTCTTATTATGCACAGATACATTTTCACATTGGAAAATCAATGGATTTACAATGAATTGCAATAAAGTGAATAGCAATGAAACCTTATTTATCGTATAACATATCACATTAGTGAAGCATTGTCAGAGAGACTAGCATGCATTACACTCTGGAAATCTACTCAGTAGTCAGTGACAAACAATCCATTACCTCATGTTTGCTTACATTTGTTAAAATCTCCTTGAATACTTCTCAATGGAGTGTAAACAATAATTTAGTTTTATTTAAGTTCATTTTATAACAATGGCTAATTATGTAAATTCATACCAAATGCAGTACTAGGTCCAGTATGAAATACTTTACTACACCATAAATTTGCTATCAATATTCAGACTACAATAATTCATCTACCGGTACATATAATTATAGTTGTTTACTACCTGATTTAGAAATACAATTGTGTAGCAGTATACTTCCTCAAATTTAACTTAAACCATAAATTGCTCATTATCTATCAGTATTCACTGCACATTCAATATTTTTAATATATACAAAGCACAGTATAGCACTGCAATAACATTTTTTAAACAGTTACTATTGAGTATGATACAATGCATTGATATATATATATATTGTAGCAATATAAGCAAAGGATAGATAGACAGACAGATAGATGTTTTACAAACTGCTATTTTTCAAAGTGTTACCACGGCACCGTTTATTCACTATGTGTTACAGCGTTGCAGAAGTATGTGGCCCTGTATGGCTCCCAAACATACCGTAGTACTCTGGTCTGGAGATCCCAATATCTATCTCTGGACAGACCACCAGCTGGTAGTACTGGAGGTAAAGTATCATCACTTGGTGGCCATGTAACCCCCTTTTCACTAAATAAACAAGTTCCTCAACTCCGGTTACTGATTTGTTTACATACACAGCCCCTGGGTCATCTTTCGTGAATCTAAAGTGAGGATAGCCACTGATTCCCCTGATATTTCTGAGATACTTCTAAAAAAACTCATCCCATTCCCTCCACTGGAAATTTGACTCACTCTCAACATCACCTGATGCATCTGAAGACATGTATGGCCTTGAAGAGTTGACCTTTGAACTTTTAATGACAACATTACAGTACATAGTTGTGCTATAGTGTCAACGTCACTCCTCCTGTACAACTGACAGATCTTACCAAATGCTGAGTAACATTTAGTATGGCCAGCTTCCACAAAGTGATATGTGATTTCTTTATGCTTACATTTGCTATAAAGATAAATAAAATAATGCAATAAACTCTTGTTTTTATTTTGACCAGAACAGTTATCTGCATGGATAGCAGCACATTCCTTATCAAGGCCAAAATTTCTAAGAAAATCATCAAACATACTAATTACATGATTTGGCCAATTACACTCCCTGTTGTCTGGCTGTATGGTTTGTGATTTGTCAAATAAATAATTCATCCGTAATTTACATGCCTCATTGTGAATACCAAAACAATTAACTTTCATTGGATTGAGAAAATAAAGTGGTCCTACTTGACACGATTGGTGGGGCAAAAGAAAACTCTGAGCAATATCAAACACATAGTGTACTTTAGATTAATTATTACAACAGAAATTATAGTGATCTGCCTTCATTCATTCTTTGACAGGCTCATCATACTCTGCTGTTGCCATTTTTATCAATTTGTTACAGAATTCCCTTTCAGACTGTGCACTTAAAATGTGATTACTGAATTCAGTTTATCAGATTCACTTGTTGCATACTGAATAGATTGTCTGAACGCTTCACTTTTTGGACAAAATCAGTCCTTGGTTCCAGTGGTTTGATATGTTGGACACAGCTACTCCAAATCTTACGGAAAGTTGTCTCACAAACAGCCATATGTTGAGGGTCACTTTGTTGACAACTCTCTGTATACTTGTCATAAACCTCAGCTTTGGTGTCACTTGAAGGTCGGTAGATGGGAGGATGATCATCTCTACTTGTTGGCTGGCATTGGTAACCCTTTCTCATCAGCGTACCTTATTGTACAACATCCTCAATAACCTGGAGATCAAAGAGGGTACAGGAAATGTTACTGAAAGGAAGTTCGAACACATCATGCCATGTAAAACTTCTACAAATTCAAGAACTACAAAATGTAAAGTATGACAATAAAAAAGTCACATTTGGATTGATATAATCTCTGAGATATATCAAAAATCTGTTTGTGTATCATTATTTCACAAATGTTAGAAGTAAGCAGTTTGTCACTAACAAATAATTACAGAGAAAGATAAATGCAGATACTGGCATTATTTCAATTAAAATTATTCTTTCACAGAAATAGGTGATCTGAAGTTTCATTTGTTGTTACTTGCAGGTGAAAATTCAAATCTTACTTGGCCAGAGTAATTTAACTCAGTGTTGTGCATCCCAGTATGCATTAGTGTTGTAGAAGATTATCATGAAAATCACTCTACTCATTAATTTTCCTCAATAAAGAGTAGTCTTTGAATGTAGCAAAACACAAAATGCCTTTCATAATACACAGCTGGTAAAATACAATAGACACTGATGTTTTCTTTGTTATGCAATGAAATCACACATTTTTCAATGTATCAAATTGTAGAATGAGTGGATGTAGAATTAGTGGAAAAACAAACTACTGACAAAAGTTATTTTTTCACCCTACCCACTCAACTTTCAAATTTAGGTTTAAATTGCTAAATCAACTGAAAGTCCTCTGTGTTTACATCTGTCTTGAAGAAGTATAAGCAATTTACAACCATAGAAACTAAACAGAAAATATCTACCAGTGGAAAATAAGTGACTGGATCCAAGAAAGTATTGTACACAATCTTTACCTCAAATGTGTATGTATTGACTGGTTTTCTCCCTTTCAAACCACGTTGTCTTGGTATTACACCATTCTCCTTATCTTATCTCCTTGTCTTGGTATTACACCATTCTCCTTTTCAAGTTTAAAAGGCAGTTTCCCCTGAGGAAAAAGACGTTAGGCTGATGAAATTTATCGTCTCAACATGTATACATAATGTGTTTCAAGATATTGGAAGCCGTAATTGATTTCAGTGAGATCATGTGATTGTCAGAGAACAGAACCACATTTGATTGAAGACTTACATTCACAATATCTTTATTTATTTTAAAGTGTCATCGAACTTGGACACAATACACCTAATTAACACTTATAAAATGAGTTTAAGATTATTGGTTTAGTTTCGAGACAAAACAGAGTATTTTTAGTTTGTATGAAGCCCGATTATTATAGAGGTCATGTTTGTTTACAAAACGAGGGCTTGCGCCATGACGTCACAACATGAATCCGTGTACAGTTACAGCAAAGCTACCTTCTACCTCCATGGTTTGATCGTAGTGTTGAGTGAAACTTTATTCCTGTTTTACATAGCTGGTTGAAATAACAATGCTATTACTGTCGAAGAGTAACTGATTCATTTGCAGAAAAATCGGGCATGTTTAATCAAAATTCCGTCAGACGAAATTGGACTGGAATTTGGAAATGACTTACCGACAAAATAACAGTATCGCCAGACCTTCTCACAAACTTTCAAGCCGTCGAACTTGTAGCTAAAACATTTACACTCTCGCTTATTACCTCGAACTGTGTCCCCGAAGAATGTTTTCTCATCAAGCTTTACCAAGACTAGAATGTCCCGTTGATCTTAATTAAACAATGCCATATTCAGTCGATGATGAAAGACGAGGTCTAGTTTCAGTTTACCAAAACACTCGTCTTTGCAGCCACAACCTTTCTCAAACGTCGCCCGGTCGGCAGCTCGGTCAAGATCGACATTTGGCCCAGTATTTTGCGATCCATCGACACCGTTTACAAGTTGGTGGTCGTTAAAATGGCTGGCTAGTTGACTTGCTTCAGAAATATCGACACTCCCATCATCATCGTCATCTTCAGATGTAACCTCCAGACTTGCATCTGGTGGTGTCAATGTCGACACACTTGACAGCTGAGAGTTGGCAATATCGGCGTTCTCTGATTCCCGGCAGCAAACATGAAATTTCATCGTGTCTGTCCTGGAGTAGCTGTACTAGCTCTCCATCAAAGTCAGGATCAATTGGAATGTCAGACATACTAAAATCAAGCTGTTTCAGTCGCAGACAAAATAAACAACACGTCTTCGGCAGCGCGAAGGTGACAGACTGCAGACTGAGCCCCGGAAATGGCCCGGGCGGTGAACTTTAGTCACGCTAAGGTCACATGGGAAAACCAAAAGGTCACATCGGAACGGCGCCAAGTTTAAAAATTTGAAAAATCGTTTTCCTCAGCAACTAAAATAGACACTATTGGAACATACAACATGTGACAATAAATTATTTCATTTCTATCAGAAAATTTTGTCAAAACTATTCTGAAATTCGTTGTTTCAGCATCGTTTTCATAGGGCGCTGAATTTTACACTGCGTTGGCAGTGTAATCTGACACGTAAACTTTAGATACATTTTACTCAAAATGTTACAAATTTGCATTAGGGGCGTTTCTGTCACGGAATCACGTGATTTACGTCATCGTATCCAGTTTCAAAGCGTTCAGCAAACAAGACAACAGAGATGCACGTGACCACGGGTCCTTGCTACAACATTTGGTTAACAAATTAAAATACGATTTTGAATTCGTGGGAAAGTACAACAAATTTTGGTGATGTTTCATTATTTCTTCGTCGCATGATTTAACTCGTTTACATTCACTTATGAGAAAATACAGTGACTATATAGATAGTGAAAGAATTGTGCACTGTCAGTCTGTCTACAACAAACACTGATATTTCTATACTCTGACTAGGCAACAAGCAGTTGCGGTTGGCTTGATGCCGCATCAACTACATTTCAAGTGAGATATGCTCGTTGACCCTGTGTGTCTTGCCCTAGAAATCAGCAAAGGGGTAAATTTTGACACTGTTATACATGGAGTGACTTTAGGGGAGAACCATTTGATTTCGGGGGGGGGTATGGAGGAAGAGGGTATGAGAGCAATTTTTTTTTCCTGTCAGAGTGACAGCAATTTTTTTTTCCTACTGTCAGACCTGCATCAATTTTTTTTTCAAATGTAGTAGCAGTGCAATTTTTTTTATTGGTCATCAAGTTTGTAATGCGTTCTATATAAGGTAGCCGTCATTATTTACGGCCTGAAACTCCGAAATGTCGAGTGACACCCCCCCCCCTTCGCCAACCATGATGAATTTGAGTAACCTCCCTCTCTAACTCTGAAATTTTGACTGATCCCCCACTTAGAAAAGTTAAATACCAATACATGTGGGCCTAATTGTAAAATTTACAAAATACAGCAACAGTAAAGTCTTTTTTAAGACCTTTAAAATCCTGATGTACCCTGCTAGACTATCATCAGTTCAATATCTCATGATGGTTCAAAAAAGGTGAACACATCAAAATGAAATTCAAAGTCATAATAAAATAAAGATATAAAAGATCACGCAGTATCTAATCATATAGTACATTGTTTAATATGGATGGATATTATGACAGGGTTTTCACTAGGATATCTGACCGGGCAGAATTTGAAAGTACAGGAGAAGCTTAGGGGGAAATAAAGTGTCACAGGGGCTTTCCCCTATCTTGCATGGAAATTTTTAAGATATTGCAATGGTGCAGTCTGGTGCAATCTGAGAGGTGTTTTTTTTTTTACTAAGTGAAACTGTTAGAATACCCCAAGGGGGAGAGCACGAGAGGAGGGTTCCCCCTGTCGTATTGGAAATTTTGAGAAATTGATGTGTTTAATGGTGCAATCTGAGAGGAGTTTCACTTTATTTTGCACTCAGTAAAACTGTTTGAAAATGACATAGAACACTGATATTTTTTACATTTTTTGCATGATCAGTTTTTGAGTCACAATATTCAACAACCAAACAATGACAATACAATTTGTGAAAAACAGTTCTGTTTGCCAGAGACTGAAGACAAATGAGTATACAGGAACGGAAAATCTGTGACCTTCTTGTGTCATTTCTCCAGCTGCCAGCTTCTAATGAAAACCTAAATATGGTATGTTTGCGATCCGGTGTTTGTGGTAAGAAAAACAAGGCTCACACATTGTATTTCATTATATTTGTTGTTCCTCAATTTTTCATTGTCAAGGTACATCTTTCTAACAAATTTATATTGAGAAAATAATATATTAATTTTAACACTAGTTTATTGACTCCTGTCTTGTGTTTTAAATTTTCACAATTTACAGAAGTCAAATAGTCCCCTTTGTATAGTGCCTATGCCATTGAGATATTGCAACAGAAATCCTGAAATATGATTTCTTGGGTCAGAAAAGGGAAGGAAAACATTGAGTGTACTGAGGTGTAAAGTAGACATATTTAGTGCATGCTTATATCATAAGTGGTGGGAAAAGAAACATAAGAATTGCTTGTGGTAAACATTTGCGCCGCCTATGGCGGCGCGCCAGCAAAGAATACATGAGAATAAGGTTTCCAAATTTTGCTTATTTCTGGTCATTGTGACAATTTTTTTTTCTCTTCCGTCTGTTATGACATTTTTTTCTCACGCCATGACAAGATCAATTTTTTTTCCTTCTCTCTCACCTGGTGACAATTTTTTTTCTCTAAATCCTCCATATCCCCCCAGAAATCAAATGGTTCTCCCCTTATCCCCATATTCTTTATTATCTTGGTATCACAAAGTTTAAAAAGTTTTTCCTCTACTTACAAAACAAACGCGGAATTATTTATCCTCTGATCATTCTACGGCACGACTACCTGCGTCTTGATGTCATCGATTTTGTTCCGTCAAAACTATTTGGTGTCGATTTTCGATGTGCTCATCGATGAAAATTAAGAACACTGAGGCCGATATTTCTACCGCGATTTGTGGCTGACATGAATATTCCGTAAAAATTGCAAAGGTTCTGTACTACCTCTAGGCTAGAGAACACGCAGGACAGGATATTTATATTGTTTTGTCAGATGTCTGCGTCACAAAAGCAGTCACTACTGCATTCTGACAATGTCGTTGAAAATTGGCGGTAAGTATGTAAGCGTGCTTAACACGTCTTCTCCAACAGCATAACCTATGTAATGTATAACCTATCTTGCCGATATCAGAAGAATGTTTGCACCTGCAGCGCATGGATAAACTCATCATGCGCGAGATATATTTGTTTTCCGAAGTACCGTCTTGTCGCAAAGACCTACCCCCTCCCCGGTTTGAGTAATATTCGCGTTAGTCCTTTATGTGTACGATAGCGAAGTGCACATGGAGGTGCGAGTGGATACTTCTTCTGAACATATTGCCGTGGAATTTACAAACTGCAAGGTATGCAGAGGTACCAAAAATGCAATCTGGGACTACAAACTGGGACTCCCAGTTTACCAAAAATGCACTCTCGGACCGGTCCCAGATTGGGTTGTTATAATATGTGACTGCAAATCTCAGATCATGTTTATCGGACAGTTCAAAGTTGATCGCAGGTTTAGTGTAAAATGAGAATTACGGAAAGTAGAGATTATTTGACCAACAAGATGTGATCTCTATGTGATCTGACTAAACAAGATGCCTGACTGTGTGTAAATTCTAGTTTTCTTCTCCTGAAAAATTAACATTTCACAGTATATCTGATTTAAGCATAAAACAACATAAATGCAAATTCGTTACTCTATGTCCCTTCATCGATCTTTAATTGTTCTGTCTGAAAAAAAGTAAACTTTTTCGACTTGAAGCTTGCAACATTTTTTTTAAAAGTCACCTCTAACGAGCAGACTCAGCTTCACCTTTTAGAAAATATTAGTTTAAGGGAAACCTACTTTCTGATACAACCGTTGAATAAAATGCAGCTCAAATTTGCAACATAATTGCATGCGCTGACGACTACGGCACGACGAAAGGAGACGTTGAAGTAGACGACATTTATGAAAATGATCTTGGAATTCCATGGGCGTGAAAGGGCTCATGGGAGGACAGTGCGTGACGTCATCGGCGATACAGACAATTGGAGCTTGCAGCTGGAAGAGTACGGTGAACAGTTCAGCACGTTCGTAAGACGACTATGGAGAGTTTGGACAGCGATATATCTGACATAGAGGATTACTTTTACTCAACTGAAATCAAACCATACCAATTTGAACCAAGATATGTAATAATGGGAAAGCATCTCCACACATCGTTCATATCTTTGTTGTTTGCGTTTTATCACAGACAAATAGAAAGACAGACTAGCAACATGGCATGCCTTTTGTTCGTCTCAGTAGACTGTGGCCTTTTCATATTAAAATGAGCTTCACAGGTGTTAGATTTTTTGGAGACTTTTGTTCGTGGTTGATAACTGCACGAGATTATGCGAAAAGTACGACGAGATGGCATCGTGCTGCCAGTCGCGTAGCAACCATACTTACTTTTTGAGTTCTCAGGGCAGAAACACTGCTTCACGCCAATCAAAACATAACACGCCAGCAGTTTCATAAACACGTCCTTCCATGGCCAACTTTTAAAATACGATATGACTGAAGTAGTAAATCTGAGACAAATAAGGATATTTACACCCATTTTATCGATTTTAGCTACAGGGAGGGTATTTTGTCCCTCTCTAGCTAAAATGGATTGCGCAAGCATGAGCAGCGGTGAGTCATAGCCAGCATATTGCACAAATCCCCTTCGGAATGTGGATGACCTATATATGAACTCAGTGGGGAATTCCCCATCGGGTATTACAACGTTCACATTACAACAGCGTTCTACTATCAGGACGGAAGGGAGTCCATTTGTCCTCATTTTCTCCTACGGACGGACTCTATTCTGGCTGTGATGTAAGTATAAAAATTCTGGTACATGTGTTAGCCTTTCGGAGTGTCTTCTGGCTGTGTTGTAAGTATATTAACTTACGTTACTATTTATTCCTATGGAGTCGTCGTTAGCCATTAACACTTGTGTTAGTATTTTCCCCTATGGAGTCTATTCATCGTGTCTTGCGCAATACCATTCCGGTAGGGCTTTTGCAGTAAGTGTTGCTTAGCAGCCGATGATGTCATGACTGAGGTCTGATATTCTACAGCTTTCATGAAAAATTTCTACGGAGTTTTTTTCTGAACTCGGGAGTTAACTTGCTCACGCGATGGATAAAATTTTAGAAATTTCCTCTGAACTTAAAATGTGCGGGAAGACCATTACTTCAAACAAAATGAGACGTTTTAGATAAATGGTACTGATATCTAAAGTGTTCACACTTTTATCTTTACGTACAAATGTAGTTCAAGAGTCGTTCTCTACTCTATTCCCACCAACAAAACACTCGATATTTATATCATTGCGATCTTTATCGATACTTATGATCATGTCACAAGATGTTCTGTTATCTGTTTCATAGCATAAACTCCAACAAAATCGTCAAAATCGTCTCCTGTAGCTAACTTTATGCATCGAATTATAACTGTACCATGTTGAAGTATTTTCATATTATCAGTCATCTGTTGAGTGGCAGCCTGTAAAGTTAATTCAGCTGCCTCCTCACCGACACTTTTCAAGCCCAGTTTCTGCAAAGTTGTGTCCCAAAATAACCTTACTGGAACCCCGTTAGCCGTATATGAACAATAATTTTCCCCCTGGTTTACCCTACCTTTGCAGCATATTATCTGACTTCATTAATGTTGTATGTTAACTAATTTTAGGCAAAAAAAAAAAAAGAAATGTTTCTGGTCAGGCCTTTCTTAAAAAAATGGTGCGGCGACGCGGATTTTTTTTTTCTCCTCCTCAAGGGAGGGAGGAGGGTCAGTTAAAGCGCCAAAGCGTAGCGGCTAATTTGCATAATCATTTGTATATCATTAATCTATATTTGCATATGGATGTAAGCTTGCACATGCATCCACACATACATGTACACTCACAACAAAATGCAATGGTAACACACAAGTGTGCAGTTTGAACATCATGGAAACTCTTTATTACACTTAAATAAATCATCACAGTGTTGTAATTACAATTGCAATTAAAACAGAAGATTCAGATTGAAACTTTGAGAGCAAGAAATGGTTCGTCTGATTGGAGTTTCATTAATACATATATTGCTAATAA
>LD383768.1:69373-85109 GCA_001465055.1 Ptychodera flava | reverse complement strand
AATGCATGCATCAGCTGGTAGCTACGCAGAGCGTGTGAACTAAAGGATGGCGGGACTATTTGAAAGCGTAACGGGGAGAATCAAAGCGTACGGGGAGAGGCGAAAGCTTAGCAGGACCGCTATGGTCTGGGGAGAACACTGAGTTTTACAGTTTATCAATATAGTAACATTTAAATTGTTCATGCAGTTGTAGCCAGTGTAAGGGGAAACCCTGTTAAAATAAAGGAGAGTATACATCTACAGTTTACTCGACCACAACGTTCACTGCTGTCAAAAGCTTGAAAAGAAATATCAATGAGGCAGACACAGAAAATGTGCAGTTGTCTGCAAGTCAAACTCTTTAATGAATCTCGTCAGATATCGCGAGATTCTCAGCAGTGAAAGCCTGACACTGGTGGCGCTGTACCCACTCTCGCTAACAGGTTACTCATTCGTATTAGGTAGGTATGTATAGTACCTGTATACAGTATATATATACAATCAGAAAATAAAATAAAAAATAAAAATTGTCTATGGTTACACAGTCACTGATCATGTGCCCCAAAGAATTTTCTCTTTCTCTTCAGCCGTTTTGGTTTGGTGTTATAGTAATCAGTATGTAGTTTGCCACAGCTGCCGGCCACAAACCAGGAAAAAAAAGGTGACGCGCTGTTGTTCAAGTGACGCGCGCGCTGACCAGAAACATTTCTTTCTTTTTTTTGGCCTTAAAGTGAATCGGTATACCGAGTAGTGTAATGTATGGATTAACAGGCTCAAGCCAACGGCGAAAATCAAGTACTTGTTAACATTACTATCAAAATAAATCACATTTGGAGTTCCCGGCAGTTCAGCAACCCCACCTGCAATTTCACTATCCAATATATCCAAGATATTACGTGGTACATTATAAGGCCTAAATTGCTGACTAGCCCCATCCCATGTCAGAGCAAAGGGAGTAGGACCATTTGCAGCCTTTGTAGCATCTACTGTGGTTTTATCCACATCTTTTAGTTCGGAAAACTCTACAGTGTGTTCGTGTTTCTGTACTGAGGCAGTGGATAAAACCAAATATTTTTTTACCCTGTCTTTATATCGAAGGACGTAATCTTTATTATGGTTACCTGAGATCTTAGTATTATTGTTAACTTTAACATAAAGAAGATCTTCGAGTCCAATATTTTTTAATTTAATTGCACCTACACCGTAGTTACTTGAGTCAGGAATGATTGTCGTATATACAGTGAAAAATAAATAATTCCTTGTAATAATATACAACTAACCGACGACCATGGCTGCAGCAATAGCAATGACAGTTCTCGGTGCTGTATTAAATGCAATCGCATTCACAGGAGGAAATATTATCGGACAAAAGCTTAGTGGGAATGGTGAGGCTCCTATGGAAGAAAAAATTAGACATGATAAGGCATTAGAAAAATTTGAACATGACCACAATGTCTGGTCAGAAAAAAGATTACTGCAGGCTGATTGGGAAAGAGAAATTCAGGCTAAAGATGTGCATGCTGTGGCTGAATTAAGAGATACAGATGCAGAAATCCTGGAAGAAGCGGCGTTGACTGCGTCACCGCAAGCCAACTCCGAAGAAGAAGCAGTTCAATTCTCAGATTATTATCATCCCAGGCCCGAGCAAAAGAAATATGAAATGATTTATATTGCTGGAGGATTGGTCGTGGGATGGTTTATGTTACACCCCTTCGGAACGCGATAGGCACACTAACGTATGTAGCTACAGCAATTCAATACAAAAGGTGGTGGGCCAGTTATTGAAATTGACTATATTTCCATCCTGATCTGTTATCCAAATACGCATTGAACTCATGTAATCTGAGCCTTTCCTCAATGGCATGGATATTGAGCTGTTTTTTAAGTCATAGGTGATCCTATTTATTTCTTCTCTATCCTGGATAGGAAGTATTTGTAAACAGTCTGAGATTTTCCCCTGTATGTATTCACCCGAGCCGCTTGAAACATAATTTCCAGTAACATCGACGGCATCTGAATGAACTATATATTTATTGACTGTTAAGAAATCCGCTCGTTTTGGACTCATAGTACTTTTTATCACGGGGTTGTCCTCAGGTTTATCTGAAAAGCTGATGAGGTTAGCGAAGTTACCTGTAGCATTAAAAAATACTTTAACATCTTTAGCTAAAGTTAGATAAACGCAGTTTGTCAGCAGATGTTTTTCAAAAATAATTTTCTGCTGCAACCCGATTGCTTTGTTGAGTGTATCGATATTGTAGTTACCTGGACGTATTGATTTAGTCTTCTTCACTTGATTACCTTCTTGATATTTTAATATACTATTCGTCCCGGTTATGTTATACCATGAATGATAGAGTGAACACTGTAATAGTCTTATTGTAGTAAACTGTGCTATGTCAATGCAAGGGTTAAAATTAACAGTAACCAGTTTACCCGTTGTGCTTTCAATCCAAATGATCATACTTACTGTATGTATATACATTACAAAGTAATAAGGTTCTGCAGGAATAATATTTTTCTGTTCAAGGAGATCTTTTGTCGCAACCGCGGCAGCAGTCGCTCCACCTAATTTTGTCCACCGAGTGAAATTTGGTTAGGTTGGGTCGCCCATATCCATTTTCAGAAATTTGGTGGAGATCATTAGATATCCCATCGTAAGTCCAGCGATTACAATACCATCATACATTGTGTTTACAACTATTCTAGTATCCATGATTGCTGACACGTATATAAAATAGAAAATAAAATAAAAATAATTCCCTATCGGGACGGTTCTGAAAGGCCTACGGAGTTAATCCATCTCATACAATGTAGAGGGACCAGGATTTGGTTGGGAAAACTTACTTTCCGCTACCGTTCCGAAGGTGGGCTCTGTAGGCGTTGCTTTCTGAAGGGGCTCACGCGTAAGCGGACTCAGTCGCTTAAGAGGACATATATGCCAAGCACGCCCCCAATATAGTCCTAATGCAGTCAATGAAACTCCTATAATTCCTAAAACAAGATAACATTTATTATACCAGCTATCGCGTGAGCTGTCACATCGTTGTGGTTGGCCGGGGCAGTCTACCTCAGTCATTGCTATTGATCGATAGCTCGACGTTTTTTTGTATCGTTCTGCCTGTTCCATTCTGCTAATTTCTTCCCTGCAGCAACTCTCCCTGGATGCTTCGTCGCCAACGTAATTTTCTCTATGTTGCGCTGTGGCTCATTCCGAAGGGTAGTCATTGGAGGGGCTTGTGGTGACGGAGTCGTTTCTGTTTGCTGAGTTGGTGTTGGAACCCTTTGGGGTGCTTGAGAAGTTGAATCCATTTATTTCGGGTATTATATTAAACCTGATTTTTTTAAAATCTACATGTTTACCCATAATTAAACCAGTGGAAACTAGAGCAAGTAGGGGTCCCCATGTGTAGGCTTATCTGTCCTGATAATCGTTCTATTTCACTGTTTAGAATAAAATCCTTTTTAAGATCAGTAGCATAGTTATCTCAGTCATCAATTGGAACTACCTGACTTATTGCACGGGCTCCTAGATCTATGAATCTTTGAGTGATGGTATCACTTATAAGAAAACTGTATTTCGCTTCATACATTTTGAAGGCTTTAATTACCATCTCATCCCCCCACCTTTCCATGTCTGCAACTGAAATCTCCTTGCCAAAAAATAACTTACTCTGACCACTTGCGATGACACATAGTATTTTTTCACACTTTGTCTCCATTACGGATCGGGTGTCCAAAGGCACTGATGGTATTGCCGCTGTCACTGTTGCTGTCGTATTTGCCACTGCTGATGACTTTATTAAATTCTCCTTTGTTGGCAGTATTTTATCTATTCTTAGTAAAAAATAAAAAAATTCATTTAAACCTTAATCCGAAATATAGTATTAACATAGTCCGGAATATGATGAGCCCTGCCGGAACGGTTCCAAAGGGAAAATATGGAATATGAAAATTCTCCTCCATTAAAATCTATCTGTATATACTACTACACATATAATAATGAGCACAGACGCATTCCCGGTTACTTTTCAACTGCATAAAAAACATATACCAACAGTACAGCATGCTGTTATTCCTCCTTAACCAAATGACATAAAACCTATTCTTGTGGACTTAGAAATATATGTAACGCCGACAGATAAATTTACTTTTCATCCACAGGATGTGTTTAAAGATAACGTAATCACTCATTGAACAGCCAAAGAAAGTAATATATGGTTGGGCGGCCCACACATGAAATACTGGGACCAGCAATTAAATTTCGCCGCATGGTGTAGCACTACTGGTTGTGGTATATCATTCGCCCATCTCATGGATAGCAAATTTCCACCACAAATACGTTCATTCTGTCTTTTTCATGTATACTTTACAGTATGTCGGATCCTTCACGAAATGGAGGTTGCACTTCCAGACGATACGGGAGGGGTCTTCAAAACCGGCGACAATCCGTACAATCTCGTGAAATATGAACTTCTATGTACAGAATTTGGAAATGTAAGTCCCACGAAGTCTGACTTTCGATATCGCCAAGGGCAAAACTCAGGTCTTGGCTATGGTTATGAATATTACACTAATCGTGGTCCCGTTCGCCAGTCTGCCGCTGCATACAATGGTCACGACTTTTTCCTCTACGCCGATGGAGGCATTTTCTATACACATACCATTTTTGGAAAGATAAAACATGTACATCCCGACAAAGACAGACCACATTATTATTTCTTCCGAAATGATTGATCGGAGGGGCAATACAATAGTTTCGTCCCTCTGAAGGGAGACTTTCCCACCTCAATGAAAGCCTTGAAGCCTACGTATATTGCATACTTGGCGCACAAGCTAATATCTGTAGTACCATTGTGGGCGATACTGGCAGTGCAGAGCAAGTCCGAAAAGAATTCGGCGTTCTCCTCAAAGATGAAATTCGTAATACCGACAAAGTAATCAGTTATCGGTGATATCAAGACACAATAATGAATACCCAGGTGTCAAACTTGATATGGCCGTTTCACCCAATTTACTTCTCTTGCCGTCTAAAATGGTCATTCTTTCGGGACCGGCAATCACAGGTTATAATAATAAATTGCAATACGCTACAGAATCTATGGTCTTCAGGGTGAATGCAGATATAAACACAGTCATTAGAGAAAGTGCTAAACATGAGATGGATGGGGACGAGGATGCTGTGAAGTGGCAGGATGAGCCACCTAATACAGCAGACGCTGCTGACACGAGTAGGATTCCGAAGGCAGCAGATACAGTCGCTGCTGTTGCAGGTGCGGATCCTATTCATGAATTCGGCAAAATTGGTTTGTTATCTTTAGCCATATTCATTACATTTATGTACAGTATATAGAATAGATGTACGCGACCTCCACCATTCATGATGATTGTCACTGGACCGACAAATTCTGGTAAAACGGAATATGTGATGGATCTCCTCACCGGTCCGTACTTAGGGAAATTTGACTACGTAGTTTTCATTTGTCCAACATTCATGAATAATAAAACGTATAATAAAAGATTCATTTTCACCGATGATCACATGTTTGTGTTTCCGGTCGGACTCGATGCTGTGGATGATACACTAGCCTTAATTTGTACATAAGGAATGGGCCGGCATGAACACTTTAATAATCCTTGACGACTGCGCCTCGTCCAAAGATATGAAGAAGCACAGTGACGTTTAGTCAGACTTGGTTTCAGCGCAAGACACGACGGATTATCTGTCTGGGTTCTGACTCAACAATATTAGTAAACCATTTAAGAAAACATACAGATGTTAGTACTTTTTTACACACCCAGCAAGACAGACAACAAGACTATTATACAAGAATATGGAATGGAGGTGTCAGAACGGGAGGCCACAGACCTAGTCAGGCAATTGAAAAGTATACCATTCAGTAAACTAGTATTTCATTTACGACATCCGTATGACATACAATTTTTAGTATAATATAGCTAATCATGGCTTTGCCAAAAGGCTCTACAGAAGTCTCCCCCGAAGGAACTCTTAGAGAATTATATTACAACCCGAGAACTGGTTTTGGAGGTGTACAAATATTATATGAGGCAGCACGCGCCAGCGGAGCGGAGCACTAGGAGAAAGGGTCCGAATTACAAAATACAAGACCACTTTCAGGAAAGGATATTTACCAAATTGGACAGAGGAGGTGTTCATAGTTTCAAAAGTGGTGTACGCAGCTGGACTGGGAACGCTGCCATTTTATAAGATAAAAGATCTGAATGGAGAGGAAATACTTGGCACTTTCTATTCCAATGGTCTGCAGAGTGCTGCTGGCACAGACGAGCTGTACAGAGTAGAACGAAATTTGAAGACAAAAAAAATTAGGGGAAAAAATATTATCTGATAAAATGGCGAGGTTATCCAGAAAGTTTCAATAGTAGGAGCCAGAGGAAAATGTTATTAGAACTTTGTAACGTTCCGAAGGAGTACTTATGTAGTTCCTTCCTGGTACTTGGTCAAGTACTAATGCAAGTGCTAATGTAAGTAATTACGAAAGTTATTCAATAAGTACCACTGATCTAATTTTAATGTCTTGAAAGCCAAAGGTATCAGTTTACCATTTTTATTCCATCCACCTGGCCAATTATTTATCATTACCACATAAAAAAGCGTCGCTTACGAAAAGCATTCAAAGGTGCATTTATAGTAAAAGATTTTCCCGAAGTCAAGCGGGTTGAGGATATCGCCACGATCGATATTGAAGGTATGGTCGAAAATAGAAAGATGTACCGCGTTTTTACAGAAATGGAAGTAAAATTTTTAAACCCAAAATATCAAAGTGTGCAAACTCGCGCATACTATGTTAACTATGAAGGTATATACACAAAAGAGGTGGGAGGATCGGAATCGGATGTGAAAGAACAATTAATAAAACGCTACATCAAAATGCTTGATAAAGCTGAAGCTGTTCAGGGTTCTGGTCTCGTTCTCTAGGAGATACTTAATTTTGAAGTAAGACTGGTAGAAGTTCTACTTGGGGCAGGTGGCTTACGCGACAGCCAGATTCAACTGCCTAAATGGTTAAGAAATAAGAAATGTGTGAACGATCTGATTCTACCTTCTTCGGAATGTAGTGGTCCTGGCCAGAACTGCTTCCAATATGCAGTCGTGGCAAGTATAAACTTAGGTTATGCCGAGTTTCCTGAAAAGAAGGCTGCTCATACCAGAAAGCACTTGAATACGTACACTCCATTTGTGGCCGATTACTGCTGGGATGGTATTCCATTTCCTACACCTGCTGATCTGACCATGTTTAAGCGCTTTGAGCAGCTAAATCGGGGGTTGAAACTCCAAGTATTTCAGATCTACGACCAGATCCCGACCCGTCCTGCATAACTGTGTTATATAGAGGCCGTAGCGGAACCCGTTCCGAAGGCCCTAGCGGAGCCTGTTCCGAAGGCCCTAGTGGAGCCGATAGGGACACAGTA
The DNA here is from genome assembly GCA_001465055.1 of Ptychodera flava. Lineage (NCBI taxonomy): Eukaryota > Metazoa > Hemichordata > Enteropneusta > Ptychoderidae > Ptychodera > Ptychodera flava. The sequence continues at coordinate 77,678 of LD383768.1, read as the reverse complement.
CAGATAGCCAATGTCTTACTAATAGCTGGTGCTGCTGGTGGCCACTATTTACCAATTACTGCATTAAATCGTCTTCTTAATTAGGGGACAAAGCCCTATGGGGCTTGTCCCCTATTGTATTTACCCAGGATCACTTCTTCTTCTTCTTCTTCTTTTTCCTCTTCTTCTTCCGTAAATTCTTTGCAAAGCTAGATCTCAAAAACCGTTGCGCGCAGCTTTTTCAAATTTGCAGGGCATATTAAGCATAATGAGTACTGGAGCACCTTACCCTTCATATTTTGATTGGACACATGACCTGGCTGTTATTAATTATTAAAAATTTTAATTTCACCTAATTTGCATAAAAATTGAAAAATCGAAAATCTGAATAAACACTTTTTAGACCATACTACCTAGATGCTACATACCAAATTTCAAGAATTTTCACCTTGCTGTTTATGAGAAGAAGATTTTTAAAGTATTATTTTGCTGATTTTTCAATAACCTTTGACCTCCCCTATACCTCTGCAGTTAAGCTATACCAATGGCTTATTCTGACCTATGTGAGAGTCCTGAGGGGCCGGGGGCTAGTGACTAATGAACAATGACCAACAGGGGATCAAACTGCAAATCAATATTTTGAGGATGAACTTGACCAATGACCCTATCATGTTTCTTTACCTCATTGATTATGAACATATCTAATTCCAGCCTTCCAACTAGAGCTAGAGTTCTGATTTTTGGTACACAAGGACAAGTATCAGTGTTAAGGTTTTTTAACAAAATGTCACATGACCAGCACATCCTATACCTCATTGATTATGGACATATCTAATTCTGGGCAAGCCAATAGAGCTGGAGGTCTGATTTTTGGTATATAGGGATAACTATTGAAAACAATTTTTTCACAAAATGTCACATGACCTTGATGACCCTTGACCCCAAATATACATATCTGTCCATAACTCAGTAACCACAAGGGCTACATCCTTCATATTTGGTATGATGGGAGACGTTATGGTACCATATGTCATGCCTCATTAAATATGCACATATCTAATTTTGGGCAAGCCAACAGAGCTAGAGGTCTGATTTTTGGTATACAGGGATAACTTTGGGACACAATTTTTTTTTGACAAAATGTCACGTGACCTCGATGACCTTTGACCTCAATTATACATATCTGTCCATAACTCAGTAACCACAAGGGCTACACCCTTCATATTTGGTATGATGGGAGACGTTATGGTACCATATGTCATGCGTCATTAAATATGCACATATCTAATTTTGGGCAAGCCAACAGAGCTAGAGGTCTGATTTTTGGTATACAGGGATAACTATGGGACACAATTTTTTTGGACAAAATGTCACATGACCTCGATGACCTTTTTTCCTTAAATATACATATTTGTCCATAACTCAGTAACCAAGAGTCCTATATCCTTCATATTTGGTACAATCTTAGACCTTATGATGCCAAATGCAGTACCTCATAATTGTGCACATTTCTAATTTTGAGCTAGCAATAAACCTAGTGTTCTGATTTTTTGTTGACAGATGTAACATAAGGAACGAAAGTTTTGTTGCAAAAAAGACGTGTAACGGTGATGATCTTTGCCCTCTCTGATTACATTTGCCTTCTTTTTCCCACTTAAGATTGCTTTGGCCCCGGCATTGCTGCTTACCAGTAGAACAGAATGGTGAGGGGTCGATATATGATACTAGTGGTATGAAAGACGGGATGGGAGTTCCAAAGATTAATAAAAAGGTGATAGGTAAATTTAAAGATGAGTTGAATGGTGAACCTATTCTTGATTTTGTCGGCATACGCTCGAAAGTGCATGCTTTTCGGACTCAAACTTCGGAGACGAAAAACATAAAGGGATAAGAGATGTTTGTGTTAGAAAACATTTGAACTTTGAAGACTGTAAGGATCTGTTTGAAACTGGTGCATTCCGAAGGAAGGAGACCGAGCGGGCACAATTTGTGCAGTTTTTACGGAAAAACCTGGAGAAATCCGTAGTGAAAAGCGTAGTAAAATTATGATGGCGACAAATGATGTCAAACGTGTGCAGTTATACAATCCAGACACGGGCGAATGGCTGGCAGAAACATGACCGATAGGGAGGAGTTAACTTTCATAGCCATTTAGTCTGTAATGTCACATGTATCGTTCCAAAGGGGGACTAGACCCTTCTTGTTTTTGTATTTCTAGTGCCCGATGAAATATGTTTTGAATAAGTTCTGAGGTGCGTTCCGAAAGGGTATCTCTATAGATGCACCTTTTTCTTGTATTTGTGTAAGCAGCTGTTTATATTGAATGTAATAATGTTTATATTTCTCTCGCCTTTTTGATACTCCTGTTTTTCCTTGTATTACATCGATAACAACACCTGGTATAGGAGTTAAAGCTAAAAGAACTGGAACTGTCGAAATTGCTGCTATTACAGCTGAACTTACAAGAATTCCCTTAGTCACATTAAGAGCCATATCAATTCGGCCCATCAATCTATAACTGCGGCGATATGCAGCTCTTGTTCTTTCTATATAGTCAGCCAACTGTTCAACGCTTTCAACAACTGACACATGCATTTTTTTTAACTGTATATGTAAGGGATGATAAAAAATAATTGTAGTGATATAGAGACACAATATGGCAACAGGAGGAGAAGATTTGGAACTTGGGAATTTAGGTCAAACAAATTTTAATGATGATGATGATGATGCTACTGTTGAAACATACTTTAATGATAATGCCTTTGCAGAAGCCGATCCTTTCCAGGCTAGCGCACGCGATAGTCCGTATGTGGATCGTACGACTAAACAGAGAGTAGAACTTAAAATGCAAATGACTAAACAATTCTTAGACGAGAATAATATTACTGATGAAGCAGCACGTATTGAATTGATTAATAATGCTGAGATTAGGGAGCGTGGAAGGATGTATTATAAAAACCTCAGGCTATCAAAAGTTTCAGGACGTGGATTTAAATCGCTCGAGACATTAAAAAGAGAAGAAGGAGGATATGACTTTGTAACTAAAGTATACAGTCGGAGGGGGGACAGCTATCGCTCTAGGGCAGAGCCTGACTATGCGAGTTCTACATTGCATTCTGAAGATGTGAAAAACGATAAAATACCGGCTGAGAAGATGACACCAGACGACATGGGTATATACAAAGATGAACTGACATTCTTACGGCAAGATGCTAGCGGTAATGCACATAAAATACAAGCTTTTGAAAATAAAAAAGAAAAATAGAACAATCTAAACCCCGAATATAGAGCTATTAATGATAAATTAAGGATTGTGTATATGCGTATTAGCGAGCTTAACAACGGGAAAGTTAAAATTAGGCTAGAGAAAAGAGAAGTTGAAAAACAGTTAAAGGAAATTCCTGAAACACACACCCAAGCAAAAGAAAAAGCCGAAAAACTACTAGCTGAACTCATAACAAGAGAAGCTAAAATTGTTGTTCGAATTGAATACGAACATGATAAGATCAGTGGGGCATGTGAAAGTCTGGCTACGACAAGGTCTCTTCGTGATGTAATTTCCGATCCAGAATTGTCACTCAGGCTGAAGCTGACAGAGTTATTTAAACGAAATGGTATTACCATTGCTGCAATACTGACTGCCCTTGGAATGACAATATCAACAATTGCCCTGGCTGTGACTAAAGGAGGAGGGACAGCTGGAAGTGGCGGCTCTGGAGCAAACAATGGCTCAGGCCTGCCCTTAGTATATACAAAAGCGAAAGAAATTGTAGAGCAATTTGGCGAATGGTTAAAAACATAGGCCACAAAAAGTGCTGCTGCAATACTAGGTTTAATCGGCTCCCTTGTTAGTTTTCTATTAAAAACAGCAGGATCAGTTGTCGGTTTGTTGGAGAACAGCTATGGATATTTTTAACTGGTTTAACATAAGTAATAATAAATAAAATTATTTATTGATATATGGTCTTGCGGAGTCAGCATGTTTGGTGAAAAGAATATTGCAAAGTTTCTTTCTAAAAATAAAGACCTCTTTGGTTTCTCTGTCGAATTGGAATGGTGTAAACTCCGACGAGTAAATCGACATATCCTTCAAACAACTCCAGGTGTCCGACTCAAAGATGATAATCTATATCATAACATATTAGCTTTCATGAAGGAATGTCAAAAGACTAACTTCTTTAAGCGACTAGAATTCATAAACGTTTTCAAAGAGGCAGACGATGATCAGGAGGTTCAACATCCACAAGAACATTGGGTTCTTCGACTTATTCGCGACACAGGTAATGGAATTATCTTTCAGTCAGATGGAAATATTTATGTGAAGATGTGATTTATTTTGAATTTTTCTTCTACGTTACTATATACAATACACATGGTGAAAAGATGTGATTTATTTTCTTTTTAACTGTAACTTTTTTCTGAGTTACTATATACATTACACGAAAACGGGATACGATAGATCATTATTACCGAATTTCAGCAACCGAATACCGCAGGGAACAAAGTCAGAAAGAACTCATCATGTGGTTGCTCATAATCTAAGTGAGGCAGATCAAGGCCAGACACTTATCATATGGTGTCCAAATTTAGAAAGCGGAGTAGTCCTAGTTCCAGATACTTTCGACCTGGTTTTGATCTCGAAGTAATGGGTCACGAAGATAACCGAGTAGTTCAAAATGTTGCAAAAAATATAAACGAGCGTATGGTTCTCACATTTGAGGGACAGGTACTTCTCAATTTGAATAAATATAACCTTATTGAATGTTATCGCGATCTCTTCAAACATAAAAAGTAGAGAACGAACATGACACTGTACGGAATTCAGAACGAAAATCTAAGAAAATTGAGAAGTGGCGCGGCTGATGCAGATCCCACCGTCGCCGACGATTATTTACTTTTCAACACGTATAAAACAAAATATGCTATTCATTTGACTCATCCTCTAGTATCGTCTGGTATCGATATCAGAGTCCTGCAATTGCCGATATTTATTGGGTAAATATCACTGATTTCTCAGACCCGGCGTGCCGAGACACGATAGGCAAGAAGTCATTCTAGTATCTTCTAGTATCAATATTACCAGGTATAGTCCTGACATTGCCATATTTATCAGGTAAATATCAGTGATTTCGCAAATTCGGGCTGTCGAGATAAGAGACGCTTTGTGTAGTTTCGTCTTCGGATATTAGAGTCCCAAAATCGCCAATATTTATCTGGATAAAACAGGTGATGGTGGGCTTACTCAGCATGTAAAGATACGAACCACATTGTGTAGTATTGCCTTGTATCGATTTTAGAGTCCCGAGATCTCTTATAAAACAATCATCCTTGAAAGGTGCAGAGCATAACTTTGTATCTTTTGACAGTTTTCAACATTCTACGCCCTATTACCTCGCCCGAATTTATTTAGCCACTGTCTTCGAAAAAGCTGTTCTGTTGGAAAACGGAATACAAGTAATACCGTTTTTATTCTTCCGTGAGTCATTTTGCACCCAACTGCATAACAGTTAATCAGTTTTCCTACTACTGAGCATTACAAATTTGTAACGTGCAGAACTGCACTACTACAGTCATAGACTCAAATGCTAGGTATGCTGTCACAGACGTTCGTGTATCGTCAATGACGTCACGCACGCTCCTCCCGTGAGCCCTTTCGCACCCACGGGATTCCGAGCTAATTTTCGTCGCGCCGTAGTCGTCGGCGCGTGCAAGTATATGGCAAATTTGAGCTGCATTTTATTCGAGGGTGATTTTAGAAGGGATAAATGATGAAATTCGCTGGACTTAGGTTTCCTTTTAACTAATGAATAAAGTGTGAAGTGATCAGCTGGATGGTCCTGTACTTCTTCCTCAATACTTCCAATCCCTAAAAGACTATAAAAGTATGATGTGATTATGTTCCCTGAAACTACAATTTACAAAAGGAAAACGAGTCCTTAAGGAGGTAACAGTTCAACCTGACTTGAGTAAATGATCTTTCTTTGTTGCCCAAATCCACTGCTGACACACCAGCAGCAATGGCATTTGCAACACAGCACCAAAAGGTACCTTGGAGCACTCTTCTGTGCTTAGAGCCACTAAATTAGAAAACCACCAATCTTACTCTTTTCAACTGGAAACAAAACAGGTCTGAAAGAAAGGCCATGGCAACACTGTCAAGGATTGATAACACAATGATTGAACCACTTGACTAGGAATAAATTGTTCCTTGATACAAAATATATTACATAGTATAATGTTTAAAACAGGAGAGCATTGACAATTATACAACCAGCAGATTATACATGATGCTATTAAAAATACACATACAAATATGAATACATTGTACTGAAACATATACACGTGCATCAATCCAGCAAAACATAGACATCACGATGGCATCTCCTAGCGCTGTACAATGGAGTTCTACTGAGATCTGTTCAAGTACATGCTGTTTTACACCTTGCTTCAAGCATAGAAAAACAAGCTTATACTTGTTATACTTTAAAGAAAGGGGCTACAAAATCCAACACCAGCTCTTGATACAACATTCGTAGCAAATAATTCGGTGCATTAGTGGGACAAGCATATCAGAATACAAAATTTATTTTATCGTACTACGGGTAAAAATGAAACATAATAAAGGGAACGTGCTTCATAGAATTCATAAAAAAGAAACTGTCGAAGTCTCCAACAATGCTATACTTATGCAAAAACACAATGAATGATGAAGCATTCAAACTTATTTCTAAAATTGACGGATAGGATTGATTCTTCTGAAACGCACTATATCTATAAAATAATCAAACCAACAACAGAATACATTTAATCTATGCAGAAAGGGTCACAGAACAACATAAATATAATGGTCAATGCATGACCACAAGAAGGCACTGTCCCTTTATTTTACTTAAATGTGATGCAGTTTCATGTAGCAATGTTCCAAGAAAAAACTCTGTCTGACAATAAAATAATACAATCTGGAACCAGTCCTAGATTGCAAAAACATATGGTCTGAAACCAGTACCAGACAGCCAAACTACATAGTCTGTGACCGGTCCCAGATTGCCAAAATACCTGGTCTGGGACCAGTGACAGATTGTCAAAGTAAATACTCTGGGGCAAGTCCCAGATGGCAAAAAAACAATCTGGGACCTGTCCCAGAGTGCATTTTTGGTGAAATGAAAGTCCCATTTTATGTTTCCGGACTGGTCTTTTAGGTACCTTTATATAATATTGCCTGAATACATGGGTTTATGTGCCCGAGAGCAGGTGACAATTTGCTCGACGCCAGGAGAGCAAATTGTCTCCTGTTCCGAGGGCACATAAGCCCATGTATTCAGGCCATAATATTTTTATAACATGCCTCTTCACAGTTAAAGCTATATGCTGGGCATTTTCAAACAAGCATCAAACATATTTTAACGAAAATCAAAACAGCAGTGCGCACACGGACATTTTACATCTAGCGTTAAGCGTCTACTTTGACGTCGAAACCGTCAAAGGACTTCACTAGACTGGCTCAGCATGGAAAGCGGTCAGTACATCATTCACCGGCCCGCTAACTCCCCGGATATTCCTATTCAATCAATGCACTGATTTGCTCTCACATCGAGGCTTGTAATAACACATACCTGATATTGCATAATACTGCTAAGTATGCAAATCGCACAGCTGTAAAGTTCTTCTTTAGAAATGTTCCTCAGGGACAGACATTCAATTGCGCTTACATCTAGAGTTTGGAGCTCATCGAGTAAATAATGTTTTCATCAGTTTATTTTTGTGAAAATACAGTCAGTACAGTGATTGCGTGAATGTTTAATTTCAGGTGTCGGTAAATATTGGGCTATTTATTTCACTGGTACAAAAGTTTATTCCGTTACCCCTGATTTTACTCTTGATTTCTAAATGAATATTTTTTGAATTTTTCAATGGGGAGGTTTCGGTAGGAGTTTCAGTTTTTTAATTTCGATTCGAGAACTACCTCACATGCTGCACCACAGGCGCATGTTACATTTCAAATGTTGACGAGATGTGAATCGTAATATTCTTGGATTTATATGAGTACTAGAAAAATTGTCGATTTTTCGACTACGAAAATTGACCGAAAATGTCATAGAGTACACATTTCTTGCCATATTACAAATCATCGGGTCCACAAATGGCAGATGTCCAAAAGAGGTTCGATGAATGCCAACTTTAGTTAGTTATTGATTAATGTTGACCATTAACGTTGGCAAGTCCATGAAAGTTTTGAGTTAGGCCGCGTTCAAAAAAAGTGGTGAGGGGGGGGGGTGGAGGAATTCAGGGGGGATTCGAAAATTTTTGGGGTAGTCGAGGGGGGGGG
>LD383768.1:55815-68943 GCA_001465055.1 Ptychodera flava | reverse complement strand
TTAAGAAGAGTTTCGGTCATAGGACACTCAATCGACAGTGAAACATACATCTACTTGTACACAGGATCCAGCCAGAGAGCAACACATAGAAGACTAGGGAACTAACAATTACCATGGATTTTTTAATTCTGGCATATGAGAACAATCAAATATTAGAGAAAAGAGATGGGGTCACCATACTTGATCTTATACAAATGTACGATGAAAAGTCCGTTTTTCTAAAATCACTTAAAATCAATATATAAAACCATTCATTTTAAGTTCATGCAGTGAATGAAATTTTCACATCTCATCGTACCAATAACACAAAAGCACAACTTTGAACAGTAAAGACTCTAATTTAAATGGAAAAATGTGTGACTAAATGGAATCTTTTATTTGTTATCAAATTTGCCATTATTACACCCAACATTTCTGAGATTAAAACATTAATTTCATGGAATATTTTAACCTTCCAGTATTGTCAATTTTGTAAACATTTTATAAGTGGCATCTAAGTTGTATATGTCTTGTACTTTTGAAAAAAAAAATTCGGTAGGTCACTGTGCTCATTTTTTCACAATTTGGTTAAACGTAGCTAGGAATACACAATTTTCATACTCTCTCATTATTGTCATTTTGTGTGCTTGTCAGCTGGTGCCATTGAATTGGCCAGAGTTGGAAAACCTCAAGTCGGCTTAGACTGAGAAATCCAAAGAGTTCACTGATGCATTTAAAAATGAATCAATTTAAGAACTTGCCCTAGGTATATGGCTCTACAACCTGCTGATAAGAGGTAGTGTTGAACATTATATATTATTGCCTGAATACATGGGTTTATGTGCCCGAGAGCAGGTGACAATTTGCCCGACGCCAGGAGGGCAAATTGTCTCCTGCTGCGAGGGCACATAAACCCATGTATTTAGGCAATAATATTTTTATTACATGCCTCCTCACAGTTAACGCTATATGACATTTAGTTCCATGCAGGGTATTCTCAAACAATTTTAACATTATCAATCAGCATCAAACAGATTTTAACGAAAGTCAAAATACCTATGCGCGCATTGATATTTTACAACTAGCGTTAAGCGCCTATCGTAACTTTGAAGGTATTTCCATCATGGCTGACAACACTGTAGCAGACGATCACGACGGTGAAATGATAGCGTGACTGATGTCACTTGGAGCTGATAAACTCGACGAACTTTTGGGACCAGTGCCCGAAGATAGTGTGCCCGATGAAGTTGACGATTTTATACGAGCCCATCAGAAGGAGAGTACGGTTAAGTCTACGGAACGTGATGTCCGTAGATGTACCGAATGGTTGGCGCAAAATTGCAGTGAAACACGTCGGCTGGAGTGCATTGAACCGACCGAGCTAAATGAATTACTTAGCAAGTTTTTCATTTCGATAAGAAAGATGGATGGCACTGAATATGAACCCTCGACCTTGACCAGAGATACCTTCGTAGTAAGAATTACTCAGCAAGTTTGAACGACCGTGTATTTCATAAACTGAACCAAGCGATAAGAGCGAAACAGGTTGATTTGAAAGACCAAGGTAAAGGAAGAAAGGAGCTGAGGTCGGAAGAAATTTCGGCAGAAGAGGAAGAAACTATGTGGCAGGCCGGAGTACTGGGAATTAATAATCCACAGAGCGCGAATTTCACCATGTTCTTTTTATTCGGAAAACACTTTGGAATGAGAGGTAGAAACGAGCATCGGCAACTAAAGTTTGGTGACATCGTGAGCGGCCGCGATACCGAAGGCACTGAATATCTAGAGTTTCACGAGAGATGTACAAAAACAAGAGATGGAACTACAACAACTGCACGAGAATTCGCCCCAAAAATGTTTGCCACTCCAGGAAATCCTACGCGAGATCCCGTAGCGCTATATCGTGAGTACGTGAAACATCGACCGGAAGAAAGTTTTGAATCCGAGTTTGACTTTTACCTCACGCCTCTCCAACCTCACATGATCACGTCTGACGTCTGGTTTCATGCAAGGCCACTAGGTAAGAACACTCTCGGAAATTTGATGGCAAATGCAACACGTGAAGCTGGTATATCGGGTCGAAAAACAAACCATTCAGTGCGTAAAACTTGTGTCAAGCGTTTATCGTCTGCCGGTGTTGCTCCTCACAAAATTGCGAAGCTGACAGGTCATCAGAATGCGGCTAGCCTCCAGCATTATGACCACGGACTCGATCTCAGTGAGCAGAAACAAATGTCTCATATTCTTAGCGACAGCAGCAATAGAGGTAAGACATGTAAAATCGGAACACTCGTTCAGCCAGAACCAGTACGTGAAAGTTTCGAGTCATCACCTGCCCCGAAGCCGTCGCTCAAAACCGAAAACACGAAAGTTCAGCAAATGTTCGCCGGCGCCATAATGAATAACTGCACGCTGAATATCAACTTACCGTCGTCGACGCAAGAAAACTTGTCACCAACGTATAATTCCCAGTTTAATTTCAACAAACAACGGAAATACCGACGCATTCGGGTCATTGATAGCTCGGATTCGAGCCAGGAACTAGAATAGAAGTCGACGGACTCTCCGACTTCATACTTCAAACTTTGAGAGTTTCTACTGAGTCTAGGTCTATGGTCTACGCATTGCATCTCGCGACTTTTGTTACTTCTGACGTTTTCACGAACATTTTAGCATCTCAGCTCCCGAACACTATTGACTTATTAATTTTATTGGTTGAGTGACAAGTACCGTCGCTCCGAAAACATTTCAAAATTTGAACTACAAGACATGCATGATTCGTGCATTTGTTTCTTTGTTTTCCCGGCGCCCTTCAGTCTGGCAAACTTGTGTTGCGCACATTTTTCAAAACTTGATAGTACCGTGCTTTCAATCATTCCGTAAATATTTCAGTGAAGTAAATATAGACGTTCCTTAAAATTAATACGAAGCCCAGTCTCCATTTATTTGTTTTAAATCATGACATGTTGAATGTGCTTCCAGCGAAAATTCCCCCAGTTCGACGAAAAAATAGTTCCGGCTGGTTGTTTTTTGTGTTGGCTTCACTGGACCGGTTTCCATGGGTAACTATGGAAACCGGTCCGTACAACGTTCACAGGCCCGCTAACTTCCCGGATGTTCCTATTCAAATTAATGCACTGATTTGCACTCGTATCGAGGCATGTAATAATCGCGTGCAGAACCACACATTACATGTTTTTTTTTCACTCTGCGTGCATTCCTAATAAATAAGCAGCTATATGGTAATTTGGGGGGGGGACTTGAAAATTTTTGAGGGTATTGAGGGGGGGACTTGAAAATTTGTGAGGGTATTGAGGGGGGGGATCTGAAAAAAAATAAGATTTCAATGGCGATTCCTCCAGCCCCCCCCCCCTCATCATTTTTTTTGAACGCGGCCTTAGTGATCACACTAGCACCATCGGTGAGGTTTTGCTTGCTGTTTTTGTTGATTTTCCAAAATCCACTTCACTTAGAAAAACAGTGGGTTTACACGACAAAAATTACTGCCGTCCTTCGCTTGGCTCTCCGGTTCAAATTTATCCTTGAAATACTGTTCCAAAGCCGAGCTCTACTTAAAATAGCACGTGTAAAATTAAAATATCAGAACCATCCTTGCTAAGGAGAAAGAGTAAGGTAGGCGATAGTGTCATATCATTAGAAAAAAGGTTGAACTGACGACGAGTGATGATGTAGAGCTTGAACTTGTTTATTGAATACGGAACCATGGCTAGGCTGCGCTGCCTACCCACTGATACATCAGTCTTGGAGTCTGCCTGTGAGTATGTGGCTGCGCGAGTCTGTCTCTGCCTGAGTTAGCCCTGTCTCAGTTACTCTACAAACGAGTGACCGTGGTCCTGGCTGCGTGAGTGAGTCGATTTCCCCTGAGTTCATGAGTGTGTCCATTTATGCGGTACGTACGTTGGCTAAGTCGGATACCGACGCCGCGTAAGGAACACAGTAAGATGACATACAATACTTTGATTTCTACAGACGCTAGAAAAGATACAAAAGTATCAATACATTTGTAGTATGCCCTTGCGTGGCATACCACAAATCTATTGTTTCAAACCCACGCCATCAATAGGTTAAACGATAGCAATAGCTCAATATTACTTGTGCTTGAAATACAATGGAACATGGGTGTAGTACGCAGAGTACCTCAGTGAGAGATAAGTAACTCTGGGGGATTTTTAAATGCGTAAACGAGTAAGACCATATGCATGTTGTCGATACTCTGCTGGTATTTTGTGGTGACAGTATCGCCAGAGTCCAAATCGAGAGGCTTAATAAACCAGCAATTGACACCATTGCCGTTGGCTTTATCACGGTAGCTAACATGATGAACTCACTTTTGCTCAATACTAGCATATTCTCTTTAGGCTTTTCTTTTTTGACGATTTGACTTTGCTTCTGATAGATTCTCCATAATCTGAAAGATTCAGTTTCCATAATTTGCATATGGAGCCATAATGTAAGAGCAGACAGTTTATGACATTAAACGATCAGACATCAAGACCAGGTTAAATTGTACTCTTCTTAATTCTACAGATTTACAGAGACTGCAATCATGCCTTTAAGAGAATCCATAGTACGACAACTTCGATTTGTGGTACACTTTGCACAAGGTAAATCAAGGATTTTTTGCTTACTGGTACTACTAGCTGTTGATAATAACAAAAGGGCATGAAAATGAAACAATGTTTCTGATACCTATAGTTGTAACGTTCATATCTACTTTAAAATATCATGGTATATGTGTCTGTGCCATCAAATTCCGACACTCACCATTCTTATTTACTTTCTAAAATGCATTATGATTTGTATCTTCTTTAAATATATTGGAAAAACGAAAACACATCATGATCCAAGTCAAAGGGAAAAAGTAGCTTATCGAAGTTTGGGAAAGATAGTTTCTCTTGTGTGTAATACATTTGTATTTGGTTAGACACATGCGTTTACAAAGTAATTTGTACAATAGATTACCTTTAAAGAGATACTGATAATGCGTGTCACGTATATACATACACTCACATATTTTTCTTCTGTACGATGACGAATACCGAGATTGATTTAGTAGTGATATTGCCTACTGCACATAGGGACATTATCGATCGATACAAATGTTAAGATAAATTTCAAAGTAAATATGAAAGAGTCTATTTCAGACTTTGTGCTTTGTATTAATCTTATCAATGTCTTGCTCTCTGAATCCTTCTTTCTCTCTGACGATCTGTTTCTTTCTAGTTTTCTTTCGACAATACATCTATGGTAATATATATTACTCCTTCCATCAAAGATGTGGCAAGTATGTTGAAATCAGTCAGGATGGCACAGAAGCGATTAGAAAGAGGTGAGTGAAAGAAGACACACACATTAAAGCTTTCCGGAAAAAAAAGTATATCATATCAAAATAATTTTTTGCCAGTTACTTTGTTAAAGTTGCCACCGTTGGTCTTGTTGTATAGCTTCTGCAGTATTAAAGCAGATAACTCTGATATTTGTGAAATTAACCACACAATAACAAATAACAAAGCACAACTTAAGCATAGATATGGGGTAAAGGCGACTAATTCGTTATACTTGATATTGAAAGGGAGGTTTGGAATACTTAATATGATTAGCCCATTTTTATACCAGCTTACGGGTATAGTGATGGCATTATGGGATGTTACAAACTTTTGATATGCTGAGATGGAGTGCTTCAGGCTTACTGACTTTGATTTATGTGACTTATTGATGAATCTAAAAATGAAATCGCATTTAATTGTAATGTTTAAGAATCAAAGATGGTAACAAAAGCTGCAAGCAGTGTTTCTGGAGCCAAAGCGAAATAGTAATTTGCTACAAAAGCCAATTTTAGTTCCTTTTGTCAAGAATGCTTGATCCTTACTGCTCCATATGAGAGCAATTCAAGTTGCCCAGAGGTATGCGCATAATTAATGAGGTGTACTTATCCTGAAATTTACTAGCCAAAGTAGGTTTCTATACCTTAAATTATTGCAGTTGCGAGATACAGAGAAGTAGCTAGCTTTGGCAAAGTTTATCCAACATTTTGGAGAAAAAAGGGACTTCGCCTCATACTTATCATCCGACAATACAAGAACTAACGTCCTTAGAGTTGCTGAAATAAGCAAGAATACGTCAAAGGTCATTAACAGTTTGGAGGAGCTGTTTTGTACTGGTTATCATCCAACAAGAACAGATTAATGGCCCTTGTTGTGCTGAGATATATATGAAAATGGTCAAAGGCCATCGGATGTCATCTGACATGCAAAACAGTTGTTCATGCTTATACCTAATTAAAGATTTTATGTCACTTAACATAATGACTCACGATATTTATGTGATATGTTGATGCCCTTACATCCCAAGGCTCTGGGGTTGATTTGATATTCGGAAGTACCATATGGCATGAGGTCTGACTTCTGACATTGATGTTCAATGTGCATAAAAACAACTCCCTACGGTTGTAATCACTATTATTTACATGGAAGTAGGTCAGCCAATATCTTGGAGATAAAGTTTTGTCTCATACTGGTCATCGTCCAACAAAAAGATAACTATACCCTTACAGTTGATGAGATACGCAAAAGTAGGTCTAAGGTCATGACACGATTTGGAAAAGACATTTCATGTCATACTGCTCATCAACCATTAAAAGCCATATCTCCAGGGCTTTTTAAGATGCTATGATGACTTATATTAGGTCAGAGGTCATCTGAGGTCATCCCAACATTTTTGAAAAGTTTTTGTTGCATTATGCTTTATACACAAAGGAAATATACTTCCTTCATTTTAAGTTACTGAGACAACTGAAAGTAGATCAACGGTCGTCCGATATTGTGGTGAAATACATTTGAACTCATATTGGTCATTGTCCAACAAATACAGATCTGTAGCCATCACATAGTTGCTGAGATATGCAAAATGAGGTCAAAGACCATCTGACATTTCAGAGAAGACAGTCTCGTACAAGCCATCGTCCAACAAAACCCACATCTCTAGCCTTCATAGTTCCTGAGATATGTGAAAATATGCCAAAGGTCATCTGAGGTCATTGAAATATATTTTGATTGAGAGGTCAGAGGTCATCCAAGGTTATTCTACATTTTGGAGAAAAAACTGGTCCCTACTAATCAAAATGACATCAAAACAGACCCAATGATCCAAACCGTACAAGGTAATAAAATTACTAGGTCGTTTAAACACAAAAATACAATTTCAGGACGGATCATCTTGAACCACGAATATAAGTTATACGTGTAGGTACAAAGTGTCCGGAATGGATAAGCATAACCTGCTAGCATACTACAGCAATCAAGAACGGCCAAAAGAGTAAAAATCAATACTCATCTAGTGAAGCTACTGAATAATTTTGTTTGTCCAAGTTCGGAATGCGGCCACGTATCATTTGTGTGCGATACTTTTTCTACCTTTTGTGTCAGAGTTATTCTTTTTGTTTACTACCATATAGGTTAAAACTTTTAATCCAAACCAGAACTTTTTGCAATAGTATGAGGGGACAAATTTGATGTCATAGAATTGCTGACATTTAATGCTTCAATATTGATATTTTTAAGAAAAGGTTATAATATTCAAACTAAAAGGAAACATTTTTAAGACATTGGATCACTTTTGAAGACATTCCTAAAAGTTTCACCTACAAAAACTTGGCATATTAATGAAATGTTACAATCATGGACAATAGAGGCTACACTTCTTTGAGACATTTCAAAGCCAAACTCATTGCTGCTATTTCATACCCTATTGAGATAGATCATAAAAGATTATATTAGTTACATTATAGAGAGACTCTTTACACAAAATGACATTTTTGAAGTAATAGTGATTGGTTCTACATTGCTAGGGTACGGTTAATACACCAAACTTTGTAAGTACCTGCTGCTACATAACACGTTAAAAATAGAAGCAGTCTGGCAAAATCAAGGAGGAAAAGGGTAAGATGGACGGGTAGCCAGGCAATGTGTCCAAGAAGTCATGTACAATGGATGACTGATGAACTTGGACAAGGAATCTGAAGTGAGGTGTAATGCTCGACAGTTAATGAGTAAATAATTACTACATTGGCAAGACGTTTACGTAGGTGTTGAGAAAACGGCTCAAAGAAACTGCTAGTCGAGGTAGAATGGAAGCTAACTTTGTGAACTTACGAAAAAGATCTGCGTTTGAACAGATCCTTTCAATGTGGGTACACACTGCTGCAAATACGAAGGAAATGTTAGATATCTTACATGAAACTAGATCACTGTAGAGGTGATACACTTGGACCGAACGACTACAAATTTTACTATGAATAACCAACTAGAAATAATCTAAACGAAGACAAAGTGGTACACTTATGGCAATCGACTGAAATCAAACTTCAAATTATGACTACAAATAACAAGCTGTAAGAAATAAGCTCGAATGACATGAGTGTGAAGAGAAGTTCAATTTACTGCAACTCAGAATGCCGAATGAAGCTAAGATTCAAACAGCAGGTGAACACTCGGTCTGTCGACACCTGAGCAGAGCATAGCAGTAATCATACTTGATACAAAATATGAAATGCAATCGGAGCCCTTGGCATGGGAATTGTCATTGCAGGTGTAGAATTCAGCGATTTTATGATAATGTAGCCAAATAGACCTTAATTGTAGAGTACTATAAATTGAAGTAAATAGCAATACAGCACGAACTAATCTGCAGGCTTAATGAATTAAACGTGTGAAGAGGAATCTGACCTTGGGTGCACAACATAATGGAGAAACGTAGAAAAAGCTCGTACTCCTATTCAATAAGAGTTATCTGTCTGAGTAACAAAATAAGTTTCACTCTGGTTTGTGACTGCCCTATTCCGATGATTATAATGTCATAGAAAGCTTGCAAGATGTTGCAATTTCTGAAGCAGCTGCTGATAAAGGCACTGTACCAGGAAACAAGAAAGAAAATCGGCGATTATGTTACTGTATGTTTTTTTCTGGTATGTGATTAACATTTAGCATGACATTGTGCGAGGCAGCACAGCTGGGTAGACAATGTATAAACCTCTTTGTTTTTGCACATTTTAAGCAGTCTTTATTTATTATCTTGACCATTACAAGTAAAACGCAAACACAATTTGGTAAAGTTTGCGGCAGGGGATATTTTAATTGGCGTCAAGCGTGAGATTTGAGGGGAGCAGTGCACAATGAGCCATTGGCCCTTGAAGTACCCCAGGGCAATACCACTAGTATCTGATAACAGTTGCGTAGCTGAAGGAATTGTGTGGTGGGCGAAAAAGAACATAGATTCTCCATTGAAGTTGGATATAAAACAACACTATATTTTTAAGACGATTTTACTTCCATCTGTCAAGTATACCTTTTGGTATTTTAGTTAGGTAGGATGTGAAAGTATGACCCGGTTTTTTGACCCTGCATGCAAAGTTAAGATGTTCTATGAGGCTTAACGTTCGCGGTTTGTACACAAACGCCAAGATAGAATTGATTTAAAAAGAGTGTCGATCCTAAAGAGTTTTGCGTAGGGATAGTGTGCTTCCGTTTTTAGCTCACGCATCACACAAGTCAGCTAATGTCGCAACGATGTCTGCCTGTCTGTCTGTTGGTCCGATTATTAAAACGGCTTATCAGAGTAATCAAACCTGATACATAGATTCAGTGTGCAAATGGCAAGAAATGATTAGTTTTTGGTTGGTGGCTTGCATACTTTTTGCTCATTTGCATAAATTAGTTATTTTAGAAAAAACGGACATACATCTAGAACGGCTGCACACAATTTAACAAGATTTGCTACAAATATTAATCACAAAGGGATTTATTAGCTGTGAAAGATATTAAGGGGTGGCATGAAAGATAATTGCTAATTTACATATTAAATCAACTTTCCTAATTAGGGCTATATATCTGAATTGGCCTCAATCAAAGTCGATGAAATTTGCTATGTGCATTAAAGATTCTATGATAGAACATTACTTAAAGTCATTATTCATTTTCACTTCAGCCAATTCCTAATTTGCATATTGTAATGAACTTTCCTGATTAAGGATATATTTCTTGATTGACTCCATCAAAGTTGACAAAACTTGCTATATGCATTAAAAGATACTGTGATACATCATTATTCAAAGTCATTACGCATTTTCACTCCAGCCAATTCCTAATTTTGATATTTAATGAACTTTCCTAATCAAGGATATATACCTTGAACTTGATCAAAGTTGGGGAAACTTGCTATGTACATTGATGATACTAGCTTAAAACAACATTGAAAATGATTTCGCATTTTCATATTAACTAATTTATAATTTGCGTCTCTAATGAGCATTCACGGTTTGGCATATTTAGCTTGAAGAACTTGACCAAAGGCAATTACACTTGCTACATAAAGAGGTATACAATGACAACAGTAAAAAAAAATTAGTATTTTTATTTCAGCTAATTACATAATTATATACTTAATGACCTTTGGCATTAATCTGTGGTGAATATTGTTCATGATGTTGATCATAACACTTTAAACGAAGTTGTAAACATGTGGCGAAAGTTTAATTTTACACACACCTGCAATATAATGAAACATGTGAGCATTATCAGTTCATATCTGGTGATCAGATTGAGCTCTATTCTGAGGTATTCAAATGAGGTAACCGGTCCAACCGTCTCGTGTGGTGCTACAGGCATAATGAATATCTTGTAGATTTAGGTGAGATGAACATTGTGATTGGCACTTAAAGTTGGTGCATCTACCGTAGGGAAGGCATCTAGCCAATTGAAGATTGCAATGTTATAGTTCTATGGGCGATCCAGTACATGGATCGCCAGAGTTGATCAAAATATTTTTAGACTGGTACGGAAACCAAAAGTGAGCCGACTTGAAAGTAAAACCGAAGTTCCATAGTATGCCAGAGAGTCGCCAAAACGCAGAGTTGATTTGCATAAATTGAATGCTACAACTATGGCCATTTTGCAGAATTATTCTCCTTGACCAGTGCATTGAATATCAGCATTGGCATCATCAATCTTTACATAGCAAAGAGAAACTGCTGTTTATTGACTTAGTCATTGATACTGCCTGTTACTTCACTTTAATGAGGCGATGATAAATCGATGGTCATGTACTTATTAGCTAAGTATTTCCTCTCTGCTATTGAGCTATAACAGTATTTTATGAATGGTGGAGTGGAGAAAAACCCGTCAGGTAACCCATCTGAAACTGATGGTTAATTTGTTGAGAGATTGACAATGAATCTTGTTACATATGAAGAAGATTGTGACATATAAGCAGTGATAAAAGTGGGTGACATATCTCGGTGTCAAACCTTCTGAAGACCGCTGATTAAATATTCGACAAATAATTTGTGAGGATGATTCGCAAGTTTGGCAGTCAGAATATGTCAGAATATTGACCGGTGTTAAAGGTTTATTTCTGCTCTAGGTATGCTATCATGATCTATAGGTTGACATTCTGCTTTGACTGAAGTGTGATAGGATGTATGGAATTCAATACAAACATGCATAGCTATTTCTTTTGCAAACATTTTCGAAATTAAAGTTAATGTAAAATACCTTGGAAGATGATGGGCTTCCTTCTGTTCTTGTCTTAGGCTGATGAAGATATGTTGAACTTAGAGGAACCATCAATTGATTTCTTACTGTCCAGCTTTTTGCAAACCCGAGTTGCAAGGGAGACATTGTTGCATAAATTGCATTGGCTGGCTTTGAGACCAGAAAAATCCATGTGTAAAACTACTTGCTTATGGTTTCTTTTTAAATGGAGAATGTTAACATAATTGCTTTAATGTTGAGGGATCTATTAATCCTGCTATCTTAAGTGCTGTAAAGACGACCTCTTAGCTCTCATGATAATGTGATGCTCACTGACATTGTAATTGTTGCCAAGCATAAAAATATGGTGAGATTGCCATCGTTACCTAAGATAATATCATGGCGAATGGTTAGAGAAAGCAGCTCAGCATTAGGTAGCTGTTTGGATAGAATACCAGGCAGGGAATATTTCCGGTATAATATACATATATATAGTTGTTCTTTTGTTAATCGTGTTGAAATGCTTGTTCGCACAGCCTGAGTATGGATATGCAGCTGTCTTATAGTATAAGTCGACGTTTCGATGTATATTAAAATGCAATTGACAGCAATGTAAATGTACATGATACATATGTAGATTGTGACGATAGGGTGAATACTGATTATTTCAACTTGATATGATATAAAACATGAGATCTGAGCAAGAATAATGAAAAGTATGAAATTTTATGTTTTTTATATTATTTGCTTAAGGATGTACGAATTAGCGATTCTTGAACTCTTGTATTTTAATAAACAAAAATTAATGAATACAGAGGAGCCACTATATTTATTGTCTGCTTACATACGATGAAAAGTCATGGTTTTTCACGAAAATCACTTAAAATCAATATGTAAACCATTCATTTTAAGTTAATACATTAATGAAATGATCACATCCCATCGTACAATAACACAAAATTAACATTTTGAAGAGTAAAGATACTAATTTAAATGAAAAAGAAATTGTGAATAAATGGAAGTTTTCCTTTTTTAACACTTCCCATTATTGCACTCAAATTCAGAGATTAGGAGTTTTATTTGATGGAATGTGTCAACCTTTGAATATTGTCAATTTTGTAAAACGTTTTTAGTAGCATCTACGTCATATACGTCTTGTACTTGTTAGTTCCAGAGACCAGCTCTGGAACTGTTAGTTTTTGCTCACTTTCCTTCTTTCTTTCTTTCTTTCTTTCTTACTTTCTTTCTTTCTTTCTTTCTTTCTTTCTCTATTTCCGGTTTTACTACCGTAGAACATGCTATACACAAATTTTACCTTAATTACCCAGAATGCATTGCGACACGCTTATGACGTCATCGCTCAGCTCGGACGGGTTTTACGGGCATTTCTTGTTTATTTATTTATTTATTTTTTACTTAGCATTGCTCAACTATCATATTGCGTTCAGTTATTAATAATTCTAGCTTTCTTTCGCTTTGTTTTTTGTTACTTTTTCATTTTATTTTTCTCTAAATACCCGCCGTACGTGGCGCTATACTGTTTCGCCCGAATGCTCATGAGACAACATGGCGGCGTATCGATGGCCTCGCTCGCACATAGAGA
>LD383768.1:0-55182 GCA_001465055.1 Ptychodera flava | reverse complement strand
GCACTCTTTCATTCTGCACCTATCTTTGTCACACATTCTCTTGTTTCTTCCGCTGCTCTGGTCTCTGGAACTTCGCTTTTGCTTGCAAATGCTTTCTAGTTATTATTTGTTTTTGGTAGGCCAACGTGTTTATTTTCTCACTAGTCGGCAAATTGTAGCCAGGGATTCACAATTTGTTTTGAGTCTACCAACCGGTCGCTTTCTATAGAATCGTCAAATAGCCTTGATGTGTACAGAGATGTAGTTACAGGATACGATAACTTTTGCATAGAGTCGTGTGTTCCGAAAACACTCGTAGGAAGCTATCACAATCAGAAGCCTTGGTTCAATAAAGGAATTGGTTTAAAGGTAAAAGAAAACCTAGAGGCATTTAAAGCAAACGATGAAGCAACGTGCAAGCAGGCAATTAAGTCTACTAAACAACATCATACAGAACAAGATCAAACTGTATTGTCAATGTCAATCTTCAAGATCGTCTGAACGATTTATATACTCGCTTCGACAAGAAACAGTTAGAGCCTCACTTAAGCCTGGCGATTCTCACGGAACAGCCACCTTTTACGATCGAAGAGTCTGTTGTGAAAACGTGCTTCTCAAGGGTTGATCATCGCAAAGCCGCTAGCCGGGATGGCCCGTCTCGCGCCCTTCGTCATTGTGCCTATCAGATATCTAGTGTTTTTACTAATATTTTCAATACGTCAATCTCTCGTTGCCTCGTGCGATCATGTTTCAAACATTCTGTCATTATTTCAGTTCCAAAGAAATCACATCAAAATGCCCGAAAATCTGCTGTATCACTGTATTTACAGCTGTCATTATGAAATGCTCTAAACGTCCAGTGTTAAGACATATCAAGTCAATAGTGCCAAAGTCTCTTGATCCTTACAAGTTTGCGTACCCATGCCAACCGCTCTGTTGAGGATGTTGCATCATTTGTACTTCACACTGTATCAGTTCACTTCGATAATCGAAATTCATATGCTAGAATTCTTTTTTATTGATTTCAGTTCGGCTTTTAATACAATGTCGCCTTTGAAATTAGTTAGTGAGCTGTCTGATCAAGGAATAGATTCTTCATTACGCAGCTAGATATTAAGTTTTTCGTACCAAAGATTCCAAGTGGTCAATATTGGTAACCGTGTTTCCTTTCCCATTGTTCTGAACAGGGGCTTTCCTAAGGGCTGTGTCTTGAGTCCATCATAGTATTCACTTTACACATACGACTGTACAAATATGTTTGAGGGAAATGTTATGGTAAAATGTGTATATGATAATTAGACAATTGGGTTGATGAATAATAATTACGAGTCTAATTACAGAAAAGACATCGTTAACTAAGTGCAATTGTGTGATATAAATGATCTTTAACTAAATGTAAGTACAATATAAGAACTCAATCATTATTGATTTTAGAAAGATCAGTCGGCCAATTATTCCGATTCTTATTCAAAGCAGCGATGATGAAATTGTGTCTGTTTTTAAATATATTGGAATTCAACCCTCTAATAATTTGTCTTGGCAGACAAATAAAGAGTTTTCCATTAAGATAGCTCATCAAAGTATGTATTTTCTGAGACGCCTGAAGATATTCGGCATGAGTCGTGTCATTTTGATGAACTTTTACCGCACTGCTATTGAGACTTTTTTAACATTTGCTATCAAAGGCCTGGTTTGGACATATCACTACTCCAGAGTTGCATTCACTAGTAAAAGTCGTTAGTACTGCAGAGATGATAATTGGTTTACACCTACTTTCATTGCAATCAATTTATCGTTCCAGGACCATTCCGAAAACAAAGTCTATCATTAACGACGAAAATCATCCCGCTCATAAATATTTTGAATTTTTACCCTTAGGGCGGCGCTATCGATTCATTAGAATAAAATCTGAACGGTTTCGCAGTTTCTTATATTTGTATTTTTATGATATTCGAATATTTAGTCTTTGCATTTAACATGTTGTTATCTGTTTTTACTTTTTTTCTATTTTTATAATTATTCTATTTTTACAAATAAAATATAACAAGAGTTAAGTATACTTTTTGTTTTGCAAGATGAATCAATACAATCGACAATCTTATCATTTTCTCTTTCATTTTAAGATCAAAAGAGCGCTATAACAACGGTGTGGCTATAACGAAACAATGTTTGCAAGTCAATGAATGCTTCCAAGTCAAAATCACTTCCATGGTTGACAAGTGGTCTGGAAGTATTGAAGTTGGAGTGACATCGTTTTCACCTCAATCATTGAATTTTCCACCTACCATGACAGACTGTATCTCTGGTTCAACATTAATGTGGTCTCAAAATGGTCTGCAATTCAATGGAGAAGACAAAGAGAAAGTGACAGAAACTCTTGCAGATTGTACCGTACGTTCTATATTACAAATAACTATAATCAGGAGTTTAAGTGGACCGATACCAAATGCAATGCTTTAGAATAAACTATCAATTCCAGCCTCGAGAAAAAAATTGGGTCTGGCTGACATCTTGATAAGTCGACTACTCGTCGATCGTTTTTCATTAGTCACGTTTTCACATCCTATCTTAATCGTGCATGATTGACAAAAGTGCCTGTTCCCACCATATTGTAACCTTTTTACACTGGTCAGCTCTTAATACCTTTTTACCTTGTTAAACAATAATTTAGTTTGTGTTTTTGTTGGCTGGTTATCTTCTTTACTGTTCTGTTGCCAGTGTTAGTTAGCTATAAAACTGACAAAGAAAGACCACTAAAGGTCACACAGGAACTTTTAAATCGAGGTCCGTATGATGACCAAACATACTGTCAAAACCCATCTTTCTGTCATTAAAATTTGGAGAAAAGGTGAAATCCATCAGTGATAAAAAGATATAAAGCATGAAAACTATTGATAGATTGCTACAAAGTGACCACATTTTTTGAAATTGACAGTCTGTTCTCAATAATTGACTAATATGATGAACAAATGCTTACTTATTTGTTGTCATTTGGAACTAAATGTAGGTGGGTGACACAATTGGCATAACGCTTTCAGAAGAAGCTTTCATCAACTTCAGTCTTAACAGTAAACAGGTTGCAGAAGTGGACCTAAGCAAATATTTCAAGGACTTAAATAAGCTGTACTGTGTGGTTGATTTATTTGGTAAAGTGGACGGTGTAACAATATGTGGTAAGTTGTGCAAGGAATGGTTTTCGTTTACTGTGCAAGATTAGACCACAATTGTAAATTTTTCTGATCTTAAACCAATGAATGTGAGCAGAAAACTACAATCGTAAAACCGCTTCGAACATAGTGAATTAGATTTCAGTGGCCATCCAGTCTAGTGCTAGATGTTTGTGAATTTATGTATTTTCCGGCAGAGATTAGAAACAAAGTTGTCAACCTGAGTAGTATTTGTTGATATTGACAGACCATGTGGGACCCCTTTCTCTAAATCCGAATTAAATGGTAGAGTGACTTTAAGTGTAAGAGTGTCTGGCATTTCAGTTATTAAAACAATCAATTCTCTGATATGATCTGAGGAACACAATTATTTTAAGATAGAATGAGGCGAATAATACCTTGAATACTTAAGGCAAAATATTACCATTGAATATATTGTATTTGCATGATACGCCAGAATTTTTCTTTATTAGGTTATAAATATCAATGAAATTTGGCCAGGTACACTTCAGAGCTATTTGTCTTAAATGTAGCTTGTGTTTTCATGGCAAGTTCTGCAAAGCCCAGAAAATATAAAGTCTTCTAGGTTCTCTGGATTAAAGTATTTATGATGTTATATTGTTCATTCCCCTATCTGCTATTGCTTAAATCCTTTCGGAAAACCTTGTATTCTGTTTATCATTATGACGGTGTTGATCATTACATGCAAATAACCTTTTTACAAGTTTTTGACCTATAAGAATATGCAAAATTGTTCTGAAATGTCTTAAAGTTTAGAAACGTTAGGCACGTCCACAACAAAAATAAATGAGTAGACCCCATAGATCCTTTTGAAATGTTGAAATCGCATAAATATGGCTGTCGTGGTCGAGTGTGTGCTCGCATTGCTCCTGAAATGTTTGCTCAAAAAACCCGTATTGCCATCATCTAACTGACCTAAAAGTGGAGGACAAATACATAAGTACTAGTTCGGTTGTGGGCCGACTGCCAAGCAGGGTAACAATTTCTATGGCAAGGAAATTATGAGAGTTTAGGAACATCGGCTCGGTTTACAAAAGAAAGCCAACGAGTAGTGTCAACACTTGACTTTCTCTTGCTGTCATGTGTTTATTACCCTCCCACGAATTTGGTTTAAATCCAGGACCCACTATAAATAATCACCTACTTGATGGATCTGATCAACAAGAACAGAATAAGCTCGAAATATGTACAGTTTGTAATTTCCATTTTTTTCCGCAATTTTCAAATCTACAGTATTCGATACTACAAATCATGGCACACACATTGCCTAGATCAACAGCTGGTCGAAGGTAGTGACGCAACAATTCTCAAATGGTATTGTGACACATGCCTTTATAAATTTGAACCGCCTGACCATATGGTAAATAATGATACGATTCACTGTCCTCTTATTACGCCTCGTGATTCTCCAAAGCAATGAGCGACGAGCCCCTCTCTAAAACAGCAAGATTTTCCATTCCAACAGCGTAGGAACTTTAACAGGTTATCGACGAAAGAGATTCAAGTGCAACAAAGGTTGTTGCTAGGTATGCTTAGAATATTTTTGGGAAGGAAGAGGTACTATTGTTAGCGTATCAAGATGGCGCTGAACGATGGCAACACAGCTCTTCGCTCTCTGATGTTTTCGTTAGTTCTATTGTAATTAATTCGTCACCTGGCTGGGATACAGACCTATTCAAGGGAAGAACTGCTCCTCCTTTGGTCTACCTTTGTAGATACTTATTAGGATCTACATTCTACAAAACATTTCATTGGAATCTGGCAGCAAATTCTAGACAGGACAGCAATGGGCATTCCAACGAAAGTCAGCATGGTCACCGACAGGTGTGACGAAGGCGTGGTAAGTGAGGGGGTATATTGGCAAGATTGCGTAGACGTAAATGTAAAACATCGCTTCCTTGCATTATGTTGGCTAATGTTCAGTCTCTGAGGTATAAAGTCGACGAACTTGTTGGTCTCATGTGTACCGTGCAGGATTTTCGAGACTGTGATGCTCACTTCATGACTGAGATATGGCTTGATTCCAGTATACCCGACACTGCTATGAAACCACCTGGATATGCACTATTTCATGCTGACTGAGTATGTGAAGATGTAAGTAAGGAACGAGGTGGGGGTGTCTGTTTTCTAATAAATGAAGCTTGGTGCACTCAGATTCAAAGGTTTCATCCCATACTTGCACGCCCGAACTTGAAACTCTCACTATACACTGTCGTCCATTCAATCTGCCAAGAGAGTTTGGCTCAATCATCCTTACAGTCACTTATGTACCTCTTGAAGTTAATGTCACAGAAGCAATGTACCAGCTTGGTGACATTATATCTAAACATGAGACTGCACATCCACGGGCAATTTCAATTGTTGCCAGAGATTTTAACCATTCAACATTACGTAAAACTATGCCTATTCCACCAGCACGTATCGTGTTATACCCGTAAAGACCAGATACTAGACCACTGTTACACTACAGTAACTATAAAAGGACTGTACCATTCACTAAAACGTGCCCCACTAGGCGACTCAGATCACAACATGATCCACCTCATCCCAACTTACAAAAGTAAGCTAAAACGGGAATAGCCAGTCAAACGATCTGTCTCCCAATGGACTTTATCGGCTATCGACAATCTCCGCGATTGCTTTCATTGTACAGATTGGGACGTTTTCCTTGAAAATGCAACGTCAATAGATGAGTGTACGGATACCATCTTCATTTATATCAAATTCTGTGAAGGTTTATGTGTTCCTATTAAAGAGGTTACCGTGTACCCAAATCAGAAGCCTTGGTTCAACAGTCTTTTGCCGAGTAAACTGAAAGCTAAGCAGGAAGCGTTTCATCACAGAAATCTTTGT
Source organism: Ptychodera flava (assembly GCA_001465055.1). NCBI lineage: Eukaryota > Metazoa > Hemichordata > Enteropneusta > Ptychoderidae > Ptychodera > Ptychodera flava. The sequence continues at coordinate 49,162 of LD383768.1, read as the reverse complement.
GATTTTGTCAAGGCTAAATACCATGTGAAGAAGTGCACAAAGTCAGCCAAGCGTCTGTATCAAAACAAATTTGAAAGTGACATTTCATCAACGAACTCACGAGAACTTTGGAAGGGTATTTAAAAATCGCTGATTACGACTTTAAATCAAAACCAAGAATCCCAAATGACCCATCTCTTCCTGACGGTCTGAACTTGTTTTACAGTCGCTTCGTTCGCGAAACTGAAACACCAATGGTGCCTACTGACTCTGAAAGGACATTATATATTTCATGCAATGATACAAAAGGTGAGTTTTTGAAGTTAGATATGCGTAAGGCCCCAGGGCCGGACAATGTATCACCAATGCTGCTTAGAATGTGTGCCTTACAATTATGTTGTATTTTTACTGAAATTTTCAATTGGTCACTCTGCATCTGTCACGTTCCAGTCATTTTCAAAACATCAATAATAATCCCAAAATGCACACCAGTCATTAGCATGAATGACTATCGCCCGGTTGCTCTGTCCTCCATAGTAATGAAGTGTTTCGAAAAATGTTGGCAAGACAAAAGAGGTCATTATTGGTTTTCGAAGAAATAAGTCTCCCCTCACACCTTTGTCTATCAATGGCACAGATGTCGAGATAGTTGACACCTTTAAATTCCTCAGCATCCGCATCTCAAGCGATTTAACCTGGCAGGCGCACGTCGAGCATTGTGTTCAGAAAGATCAATGACGATTGTTCTTTTTATAAAGGCTGGCAGTCTTCGGTCTTAGCAGGAATCTCCTGATAAAACTTTATCAGGCAGTTATCAAGAGTGTAGGTCAAGACCACAACCAAACACGGGATGTCGGAGATAAACGCCGAACTTAATTACGACTGGTGAAAAGCTAACACAACAACAAACTTGGCAATGCGGCAAGAAAGAGGAAAAGAGCATGCACAGAACAACTAGTCCAACGAAATACCCATCACGAGAGGGCGACATAACAATGCAACAACACATAGAGGCGTGACCACTTTTTGCCTCTAAATAAGAAGTCCGGGAGCCTGAAAAAGAACAAAGAAAGAAACTCTTAACAACATCGGTCAACTGTCTCAAAACGCAAGAGAGGAACACAAAGACTTTTACCTCAAACTTTCTATAAGCTAAGAATAAAGTCAGTTAAGTGTCTTGGGAGCTTGCGTTTATGGGAAGATCGTCTACTGTCCTTGGCATTACTTGAAGCGTCAACACTGGACCTGTCGACTGATGTGGCCATGGAACACTGTCGTCAAAGGCTGGCTCTGATGAGGAAGGAGGTGGGTCTCCGACAGGCTGACTCTGAGTATGGGAAGTTCCATGCAGATCTGGAGGTCTACCCTGGGAAGAGAGAACTTGTGGGATGCAGGGAGGCTCAGGAGGACTCCGGGCTGGATGCGGTGGGGTCTCCTTGTCCGACGAGAAATCTTCCATTTTGTCACGTCTAAGATGAGGAGGACCAGTAGGCTCTGCTACTTTATAGCACTCACATTCTTTCACACGGTACAATGTCCGACGAAGCTGGTCACCATGAAACTTTCAGATATTACACCATTGGCCGTCAACACCGGTAATTAAGTAACGGTCACAAGCTGATGACTTCTTGCAGTTTGCATGTAAGTAAACAAGAGCACCAAGTTGTAGAGGGGGGAGGCTTAAGAGTCTTACCTCTTGGAGTTTTGGACTATTCAATGGCACAGTGGTTTGCCAGGTTTCGAGCATGCGTGCGATGATAAGATTGTGATGGTCTATTGGTAACTGGATGGGTGAGTTCCCTGGGTCAAGTGTGCATGCGTTCTGCATAGATCGTAGCACTCGGACTATAAGTTGTGCCATGCATTCCTATTCGTGAAAGGAAGCTGAGCATTACCTGAGACAACATCCTTGATTGACAGGGATCTGATGGTGCTGTCCTCAATGCGTTCAACAAAGGATCAAACCTGACAGGACGGAGTGGAGCATGGTTGTGCGTTGCGACTGGCAAAGTCAAAAGGAATATTCTCTGTGCCTGAGAAAGTGCAAACCAATGCTTGATATCAGTTCACAGCCGTTAAGAATGTTGTTACTCACGGACTGGCAGAAAACTCTCCATAGCACAACTTCTCATAGGCTTGCATGCAGGGCTTGCTGTCTGTAAGGATGCAAGGCTTGTGGTGAGACTAGATAATGTATGGGCTGAAGTGCTTCACAGAGACAGCAATAGAGAGGGCTTCAACTTCACATGGAAGCCATGTTGCCTCCCGCCCTCGCAATTTAGCACCTAAGAAACTTGCAAGGTGAAGCTTGTTGTCACAGGAAATATACAGAGTAGAACCAATATCATGGCTTTTTACGGCTGCGTCAGTAATGATCCATAGTTGGTCAGAAGGTCTGGGAAGTGTTATAATTGCCCGATTGGTTGATAATGCTGATTGCGCTGCGTGGAAGACGTCATAGAGGGTATCTGTCCACACAATGTTTTCGGTTGACTGAAGGCTGGCGGTTGTGTTTTCAAGTGGAGTAAGGAGTTAGGCACATCGTGGAATAACCCTTGCTAACACTTTATAGGCACAATAAATGAGCGAAGACCGCGGACTGACTTCCGAGGTTGGCAAGACGATAGAGTTGCGATGCTATGCCAGATCGCTGAAAGAGTGCCTTTGTGCCAGATCCAACCGAGTATTGTCGCAGTCGTGGGACATATGGTGGTCTTGGTAGCTGAAAGGCACAGGTTTTCAGGTGTAAGGCCTGTAATACACGCTTCCAGTTGACTAAAAGCTCTTCAACAGAATCAGCACCACATTAGAGGTCATCTGCTATCTTTGCGATGATGCCCTCGGCGAGAAGGTCACCAACAACTCGGCACATTAGCTCTTCCAGGGCTGTTTCAGAGCCAGGCATCCCCATGGCAGACCGTGTATACACGTGAACACCGCAAAATGGGGTGGCGACACCACAATACTTAAGAGATTCGCGGGAAAGGGAGATCTTGTAGAATGCCTTCGTGAGGTCGGTGGCAATGATGTACTCCCATTGGGCTATCTGGTTCGGTGTACTGTCCACACTTGGTAGAAATGATGGTTGAGGCTTACTATAGCGTCCTACATCAGCAAAGGCAATGACAAGTCTCGTACCACCACTGGGTTTCTTGACTAAGAATGACGCGTTGACATAATCAGCATGACCTAGGTATCCTCAGGGCGAGCAAAAACACTCATTTCCTCTAGTTCCAGATCGTAGCATGCCCTGGAGCATGCCCTCTGAGTAACTTGTCGTCTTGCAGGACGAATGCAGATGTTGTTAGCTTCCATAAACAGCGTACCTTTTAAAATGTCCACATCGAGGTTTTCGACAATAAGACCTTCGAACATTAATTTGACACCATCAAGGGTTAGAAGAAACTCTGTCTCTGTGGTGACATTTAGGGGTGATGAACCGAAAGCTTGGTGCGCAGACTGGGAACTTGATTTGGTTGGTACAACCAGTCATCTGGCAGCAGCTAGCCATATCATATTACGTGTAGCACCACTATCAATTGTTAGTCTGACTGTCTGATGGCCGTAGAATACGTCAAGATAAGGAGATTGACGGACCTGGACCCTCATGGCAGTTGGGGTGTTGTCCGATGGGGCGATGTCATCGTCCACTTCGTCAAAGGCATCGGGTTGACAGTCAAACTCAGTATCTTCATCTATAATATTGACAATCTGCCTCGCCTTGGCAATATATTTACGGTCTTTGGCCGGTAAGAAGTTGCACTCACTAACAAAGTGGACATCAGGACGACCTGCTTGTTTACACAGAGGACAGAAGCAGATGGTCGCTGATCTCTGGAGCGTGCCTTTGGTTTGGCACATCTATTATGGATGGCATCTTGGTGTCATTAGGGCATGGTGCGCATCACAGCATCTCCTCTATTAAACGGATTTCGTCCAGAAGGGAAGTGAGAGCTTGAGATATTTCAGATTTTATTGATGTTAGTGTGCGTGTGCGGAGCCCTGTTCCATATCGTTGCTTTACAATCCGTGGCAGGTCTTTTTGGACTAACTGCAAACATGTCAATACAACATAGTTTTCAAGGGAAGGAGACAGCTCCTCATCATCGACAACTTTCTCCAAATTTTGAGTATTGCCACAGTCCTTACGAAGCAGGTTGTCTTCGACAAATGCTGTCAAGCATTGAAAAAGGTTCTCTGGCCACTCGTCAGGTTCAAGATGAATGTCACAAAAGTCCAGAAGGTGTGATCCAGTGGACTGAAATCCATAGTGGAGACGTATGGTATGCCAGATATGTTCCACTGATGTTGACTTTCTAACTATTGTGTTATGAGAAATGATTGGGCAATAGTTAGTGATCTGACCCAGAAAGAGTTCAAGAGAGTTGACCTTTTGTTTTGCTTTAAGACGTTTGGCAGCTGGGGTATCTTTGCCATCATCAGTAAATCCTCTAAGAGGAGAATATTGGTTTTTGCTTTCCATGTGGCGACCTCCTTCAAGAATGATTCAAAATTAGGGTCTAGTGATAAAGTGTAGCTGAGATTTTGGCGCCAGCTCTCAAAGGAAGTAATGGTTTCTGACTTACTCAAGCACCATTGCTTTGGTGCGCCGTGAAAGTTCACCATGTTGAGTGTGACTTGGAAGTGTCCGAGTGTCCATGATGCCCAGTAATATTATGTTTACTGATTGGTTGTCCACCTATGCGTGAAGTCTGAACGGCTGCTTGTACGGGAAGGCTGCTAGAAGGTCGGAAAATTTCCTTTCCGGAAATGAAATGTAGGTCCGTAAATCGCTGCCACCATGCCAATGGGTAAAACAATCCCAGTTTAACCATCAGGTCAAGACCACAACCAAACACGGGATGTCGGAGATAAACGCCGAACTTTATTACGACTGGTGTAAAGCTAACACAACAATCTGATGTGGCGAGAGGGAGGAAAAGAGCATGCAGAGAACAACTAGTCCAACAAAATACCCATCGCGAGAGGGCGACATAACAATGCAACAACACGTAGTGGCGATGAGGCCTGTGTTGCAGTCTTATTGGGTATCATATCAACAACTTTCCGCTCACAATGGAGTCTTATTTTGATTGTTTCAGATGTTTTGGAGTCAGTGTGTTACATGACAAATGATGTTGCCGAGGACGCACATTAAATTAGTGTTAGGAGAGCTTCATGACACCAAGGCCAAATATTCAGTGGTCACTCACATTGAGTGCGAGGTGTAACTGGCTACAGTACAGCAACACCTTGTAAGTTCAAACGTATCAGTGGCACTTACAGGCTAAAGTCTTACAAATACCAACCTACAATATGAAACCATAAAAGATGAAGGTCCGGAAAGGACTATTTCAGGTACGTATATCAACGGCAAAAACGTCGTATTTGACCATGTTTAGAAATTGTGAACTGTGCCATCTATCAATCATTTGGGTGTGAGCCCCAGCATTGGTACAAAACGCGTAGCCATAGAAGGCATTGCAGACTACGTGTATCTAAGAAGATGGAACCACACCACTTTTGGAAATAGGCAGACCAGTATCTTACAGAAGGGAAGCTTAATTTTCGTATGAAAATAGATGAGATAGTGTTTTGAAGAAAAGGTTTTGTCAATTCGTCGACTACTGCAACTTAAAAATCATGGAGTTTAATATTAATGTTCTAAAGGTAATCTCAAACGATGCTGGTCAATTGAAAATCATACACATAGCGATACAAGGAATATAATCTGCAAATTTGCGACCACTTCTATATCTTATCCAATGTGATGGTCACTGGCAATATGCGATGAATTCATTGCTTTGATAAAGTTTGTGTGCGACGTCTGATAAGTTTAAGCAACTGTTTCATGAAATTTACAGCATGTGGAGGGATTGTATCCGGAAAAATCGTAGCAACGTAGCTCAGTTATGGAACCACTCTTTATGGCGAGGATTTAGCTGATCGGTTTTGACTGTGATGTCTTCGCTAGGCGACTTGGTGCCATATATTGCGAGTTAAAATCCGATCAAGATTTTACTGAATGACAATGGCTGGTCCGACTAACAGCATAGAGACAGAGTTTCCATTGTTGCTGCTTTGCTGGCCATACTTTCAGAAGTTTGAAAACGTGATTTTCATATGTCTGACCGTCCAAAACACAAAGACATGAGATAGAGATTAATTTGCTGTTGTGCCTGTCACCCTTGTGTCTAACGTTATGGAGTGTGTCAAACGTGGCAAAGGCAGAGTGGAAAATATGTTTAAGCGTTTACATACCCGATAATTGTGCCTTTCAAGGGACCCTTAATGATGTCGTGATCAGTTATTGAAACTAGGATGCGGTGCAAAATATAACAGGCTGAGCGTCTAGGTCTTGATGCAGTCATATACAAGTGTCAGCAAGCCGTTCAGGGAAAACATAGGAATACTGTTGTACTATATACTGAGGAAAAGAAAAGAGTGACGTACAGGCTGTAATCAAAGGGCATTTCATGGATTATGATAACAAGAAAGTGGCTCAGTTAATCAAGAGACTGGAAAAGATCTATTCAGTTATTTTTTTAATTCACGACATCTCTAATGGCTTTTATTCTTCCGAATAGTTTAAACTATGTCTATGAATTTAAAAAGAGTCACATGCTAAATAAAAATCTGAAACGAATTGTAGAACTTAATCTCCCCGTTGACAAGCTCGGTGCATAGCTTTGCAAGGCGACAAGATATAATCGAGCAAGTTTGCAGTGCTTCACCACTCACTTTGAAGAAATGCTTATATATCTTCTAATTTGTGTGGCCAGAAGGGACAAGTTTAGTTCATCTAAGGGACATTTTCAAAAATGATTTATCAGCCAGACAATAGTTAAAGGATCCTATGAATGGCTAAACGCAACCACTGCATGAAAACCCGATAATTCAGATAAATTCACACTAATGAGTTGCCTGTATTATAGTATAATACACGTGAATTCACATGAATCCACATGAATACAGGCTTGCTGAATACAAAAAATGGATTCTTGACTGTATTCATCTGTATATGCACTCTTCAGCTAAAATACAGGCAATAATCCATGTTAATACAGTAAGTATTATAGGGTTTTTATGCAGTGAACAAACATGCCTTACTGGCCAAAACAGCTGAAATTTGCCATGCAGTGTGCCAGAACTGATTCTGGAGTTACCATCGATTGTCATCTGAACTCCTGCAGTATTCCTCCACAACTGAGATTATTATGTTAGTTTCACATTAACTATATGGTAAGACACATTCTGCAACAGGGGCACATGGCAATGCCAGACAACAGGCCAAGTAATTCCAGTGTCACGAAGTATAGCACCTCGAATAACACGTGTTAAGAAGTATAACACTTCATGTAATGAATTTTGAAATACCAACTAGCTTGGAAGCTTTTAGGTTCAAGGAGGGATAGATAAATGTCTCAGTTATAAACATAGGCAACTGGATAAAATTATAGGTGCCGTGTTAGATCTAGTTAGTAAGGCTACAAATGTTGGATTGCCTCTTGACTCATGCTACAACTCTGTAAAGATCTAAAGCATGATTTTATTCTCACTGTTGAAATATTAGAGGCATTAGGTGGCAAAGCCTAAATGTGGGATAGTACGGTTTTCAGTACTGGTCTAAATACTGCAAAACATGTAAAATAGGAAGGCATACATAATGTTACGTCAGAAAAAAATGAAGTTAGCGATTTTCTTTAAAATGAAATTCATTCAAACTTATCACTAAGTCCATGGATAAAGTACAAACTGTAAATGTTTCAAGCTATTTATCTAAGGTGGGACGGTTCAAAGCTCCAAAGTTGAGTCAGACAGACTGATGAGTGAGAAATCCTTTGACTTGCGGGCTTAAATTCTTGTCCGTCGTACTTTGGCATTTTCCTGAACGCTCCTTATCTCAGACAATACCTCCTCTGTAAGGTATACTTAGACATAAATTCTGGTATTTTGTGAATAACCTTATAATACCACGGAAAGTGCAGATGTGACTCCTCAGATTCACAGCAGATGGAAGACAACTTACAAAGTAGGAAAGACATCTGAGCTCTGTTTTGACTGGGAGGAAATTTGGCAAAATACACTTGTCAGAGGAAATTACTAAAACTTGCATGGCAGGTGCAGGCAAATGCATTAACAGAAATGATACTGCCAGCGACTAGCCTGGAAGGGCTATCACAGCGATGGTAAAATAATAATTTAGTTGTTTGTGTTCCGGCTGTCAGCAATCCTGCTTTTAGTATATATTGCATGTACCCTAGCTTCATGTATGCTGACTAACCTTCAAATATAATATTGGGGTAAACCATTCCGGAGGTCACATTTAGACCTCCATAAAGGGCCTATAAATTTAAAGATATTCACTGTAGATGCAATGTGGCCGAGGTTGAACCGGGAATTACCTGTAACAAAATTTAACTTTCAAGATTAGTATAGCTCTTCCATCAGTCAAAGATGACTGGATAAATTGATTTAATTTGAATTCAAAATAGTATATTTTAACTTGTACTTACATAACCTACACTACCATCTGGGAAATGGTTATGAAAAGGATAATTATATAAAAGTTTATGAAAAAAAGATAAGATATGTTTGCTTCTAAATATAACTAGAGTAGTGCAAGCCAAGAAGGGCAAACATGTACATCCGTATGGTAAATCGAGAACAGTAGTTGTTTGGTGCATAAGTTGTATTATAAAAGTCTTGGCTTAGTTCAAAAAAGTCGGAAGCTCGGCTTTTTTCAAAAGACTGGATATTACTTGTGTTGTTTCATGACGCAGAAGATGAAACATCTGCATCACCTTCATGAATAGCCGCTCCTAAGTATTGCATCGCATTTGAAGCAGGCATATTTTCAAAACAGGTACAAATATACGTATCATAATGTAAACTATTTGGTCATATGGAGCGCTGCAGAGCCAAACTGCGTCGAGTACAAGGTGATATGAGTATTGCATTCTCACATAACGTCCTGCTGGTTAACAGTTCAAAACGTTCTTCTATGATCAGACATACAGTGCTAATCAAGCTGCTCACATACGTTTGTTAGACTCGGAGAAGTTTGCCCTCCTGAGGCATCTGTGACAATAAGAGTGTTTTATATTGAGAGATATTGCACACAAATTGCACAACAATATGTAAGGGACGGCTGAGGCAACACAAATAAGGCTGACGTTTTATTCAGTAGACTTGATATCATGAAAGTTTATGTAATTAAAAATGAATTGCAATTCTCTCCATGCATAGTCCAATTATCGTAGGTCAGAGGTCATATTACATAGTTTTTGTATGCAACATAACACGCCATAGCACAGATAATGAACAATGTACTGGTAGACATAACACAGTCAAAGTTCTGAAAGAAAGATAACAGTACCTCTGGTAAGACAGCCAAGACATAATGTAAGGTGTTTCAAAAGGGTGACCCCACTTATGACACCCGCCACATACCAATCTGTAAGTCAAAATACGAATTGGTCACCATCTATAGACTACTGTACCGATGTAACTATTGGCCATATGTTAATCAGAACATACTTATCTTCAAGTCCATGACACCTACTGCCAAAAACATTTTTAAATGCATTGTTAAGCTTTATTATATTGTAACTTTGATTCATGAGCTTACAACGAGAGATGGCTAAGTCTATCTGCGAAATCACCATACAAACTGCATTCTCTCGCATAATGAATACGATAAGATATGTATACCCTAGGCTGAGCGATATGATGATTGTAAGGTTGGCATCATCTCTCTTGTCGTACGTTCTAGTTTAAAGGTGACTATGAGAGTTAAATTCGAGAAAGTATCCAGTTTGGAAGCAGAAGAAGCTGATTCCGTGGTTTCTTTAATCTCCAATTCATGAAGACAAATCTCAGAGAGATAGCAACTGAAGCTGGAGTGATTGACAAAAATGAAATTATATAGGCCTAAATATACCTGAATGTTAAATTCACGGTCTTACCTTCATGATGTAGGTATTTTTTATGATTTGCTTATTGGCCAATATTAGGGTGGGATTTTTGCAAAACGAAGACTGTAACGGCCGAACACGTAGTAGACATACTTAACCGCGTTACTTTGCCGTTTAGAGTTTGTTCATATTAATTAATACAAAATTTAATGAGGTTATAGCAGTGTGATGTTCATCGAAATTGAAGGCCGATCTGTTTATTCTCACATCCGTTGAGATTACCGGAGCCTAGTTGTTGTTGTTATTTATTTAAGTGTTTTGTGGATTCATACACACACACAATACATTTAAGTGCAGTCTGAGTAATATTGCCACATCTGGCCCCTCTGGCTTACAAGATACTAAAGGACAACGTAGTTTGTAAAGAGAAAGATGCAAATAAATAAATACATCAATTATTGAGTGAAATATCCGCAATTTGCTCATACAAAGTTTCTAATCTTTTGATGTAGAATATATATATATATATATATATATATATATATATATATATATATATATATATATATATATATATATAAATTGCTATAAAACAGAGATCTTAGTCATCAATACTTCTGTCTTCTAAAGAGGCTGCAGGTTATGAGAATTCGGATAAATATTTCGGATTTTCTCAAAACATGTTTCTCTAATATCTTTATATGAACACAGTTAACAAGAAGAAATTGTTTTTCATCTTCAATATGCGTACCTGTGCAATATACATATACACATATACATTGTACATACTGCCCTTCATTCAATAAATAGCCATAACTGTTGCTGATGTTATTACGGTAAAACTATTTGCTTATGGAATAAAGTACTATGATTTCATATTTCAATACCATTGAGACGAATCAATAATTTTAAACTTATATCATATTAAATGATTTCGGTAACAATAAAACCTACTGATTAATATACCAACGTGGCATATCGAAACAACATTTAAGTTGCTACTCAATATTTTTTGTAGATTATATCAGATAACTGCAAATGTTTACGGTAATTTTGAGATTACAAAACAAACAAAACGCAAAGCGAATACTTGAAATTGGTTTTCCTATAACGATGACAGTCTTTTATTTAAATCCTTTTCCAGAAAGGGGTCATTCTGAAGATATATGTGGTCTGTCTGACTTTGCTAGAAAAGCGGAACTGTTTGGTCGCACCGAGAATAGCATGCATGGCCTTTCAACAACAGCAAAAATGTGTGTGATGGGTTTGCGCAGCTTTGCCGACGAGGACCTCGGGAAAACGGTCGAGCTGGTATCCGAACACATTTTAGAGCCACTGAAGCAATTGGAAGACAAGGAGGATCAGCGGAGGGCCAGCGACTACCTTGCAAAGATTGGCTTGGCGAAAGAAATGCATCATCTGTATCGCCGTATAATTGAGGATGAGAAGGAGGGCCAGATGGATTATGATTTGGACGTACTGCTCGATACCTTAGTCTCGAGCTCACGAAATAGTCCGAAAATTTGTAATCAGTGCGGCCAGTGTGGACTTCTCGAGGATTTTATTGGTAATCTGCAAGATAATGAAAAACTAAAAGCACAGGTAAATGAAATTATATTCTACCTAGAAACAGCTACATAAGGTAACCAATAATGATATTGATATAATCCCTCAGAAGGCCTTAACTTGCTATTGGTCAGTTTTCACTGAATAAAATTAATGTTTAGATATTAAGCAAAAGCATTATCAGGATACGCGATGAATCTCGTTATTTTATGGTTTACCACACCTCTCTGCAACATACAACATCGATGATACATAGAGCATTGCTGAAGAACAACGGATCATATGTTCACATCGCAATGTCTTTTGCTTTGCGTCCCCAGGAAAGTTATCTGGCTTTGTTATTACTGTACAATTGTGCCCTAACTCCTGATAACAAGCCAATATACCGTGAAAACGATGCTGTTGAACATCTGGGACCATACTTCAAATCAGATAGAGATGATATCGCTGCAACTGCAACTCTAACCGCATCGCATGTCGTCGATAGAAGTACTGCAGATACGCTGAAAGCCGAGAAGAAAGCTATTGAAGGCATTTTGCGTATTTTGGAGAAAGCAATAGCGAAAGAGTCACTTGATCACGATAATTTCAGTGCCTATGATATTGTTGGTGGCCTTGGTAACATTGCTATGAACGACGATAATAAGGACCAGCTGATAGACAGTGGAGCAGTACCGTTATTACTTGAGCTTATGGAGAAAAATGCTCGACCTGCAGAACAGGAGAACGCGATTAATACTTTATCAACACTATCAGACAGTACTTCCACCAAAAGCAGAATCCTGAATGAATCCGACGCACTGGATCAATTTCATAAGTTGGCAAAGTATGGTAACGCAAATGTGAGACTGGCGGCAGAAAGGGCGATTATGTTATTGGAACCCATTGGGCACTCCCTCGGTGAGATTGATAAAGCTTGAAACGTAACGGATGTTCGTGTGCTAAAAAGTAGTGTCAATAAATACTTATATATTAAGAGCAAAGAGCAAACTATTTTTCTGTCAAGGGAACCCTATAATAATAAAGTTAAAATGAAAGAAATAATCAAATACATTTATGAAGGCAACGTTAGACAATAATCAGTATGCGTAACTTACAGTTTCCTTATTGACAAATTATCAACTATTTATTGACCTACCTTTCTACATTTCTATATTAAGTCAATGAATGAATAATTGCGTGTATGATAACGTTATTGTACTTGTAAATTATTGGTCACAACAAACACAGAAACTTGTAACATTATTCAGTGCGTATCATGCGTGAAACTTTGCACACTAACAATACGATTATACCAGCAAGATTTACACCCGTGGTCACTTTAGTGTTGATCAAAGCTACTTGATACAGAGAGAAATTCTGCTTGTATAAAGACAAAACAGGCCCTGCAAAGGTCTGAGAGCTAACAATCGGCACCAGGTGTTAAAAATTGAGACACAAGAGACCACTTCCATTTATGAAAGCCTCTACTCGATAATTAGTTTATTGAGGCAACACATTTTTATGAGCTCACTGCTATAGCATCAAGTAAAATTGTATGTCCCATGCAGACAGTGTGTCCAGGGAAATTGAAATAGACAATACTTGTACATGGACCAGTGCATTGTAATGTTACACTGTATCTCAATCTTGAACACAGGGTGCCAATTGTAAACTCTTATTTACAACCGCAGACAGAGCTAGTTTTGTCTTTATACAAGCAGAATTTCTGTCTGTATCAAGTAGCCTTGATCAACACGAAAGTGGCCACAGGTGTAGCAATGCAATTAGCTGTCAACTTACAACACGAATATTTTTTCCGAAATTCTTATAGAAACTAGTTTGTTTACTTGGTAATTGTAATTACCTTCATGCTAAAGGAATTTTAAAAGTGCTTTCAATTATTTTAAATACAAATAACAAAATGTCCAGAAACTAATTTCAAATACGTTTTATAATTTATGCAGCGGAATCACATCGCAGGTCTGATGAAAATTGCGACTACAGGGAGTTGACCAAGAGATTTATGTTAACCCTGGATTTACATGGTAAGACACATTGCAAAGTCAATTTAACGATTTGACTACTAAGACCATCTACTTGTCAGCGTAATTCGCAGATAGTTTGTCATGGGAGCCGAAATATTAAACGCCATACTTGACGAAAGGAACCATCAGGACGATCGTTTTAATAAATTTCATCATCCTCATCGACAATTTCGTTTTATCATCACAAAAATCTTGTTTCTTTTCAGATGGCTTTTTCAACCGCTATTATGATATGTGTTACTGCAATGCTTGTCACCTTGCAAGAGGTGATAATCTTGCTTACTCCCGTGGTCGACCACCTAAAGATTATGCTCTACCAATCGGTTGGCGTCGATTTGCACTACAGTAGGTTCACCTATTCTCTGTTCTAAAGCTGAGAATCTTTGCATCAATGTATTTAAAAACGTTCGTATATCGGTAATTATTTATTGAACACATTTCAGAATTTATCGATCAAATAACGTTCGCTCGTACTTTTCCAGTCCGTCGATGACGGCCTTGAAAATATCTTCTTGGCTGACGATACAGAAGGCTTGATCTTAATCTATATTTTTATATGCTATTTCTACAAGATTTAACAGCATATCAGCTAGCTAGTATAAAAATTTGACAGTCAGAATATCTGTCTTGAACACGATACTCATTAGCTATCCTTATAGTCCTATTGTAACATTTAGTGTGCGCAAGATGCCAGAAATATCTCAAAGGCAATGGGAAGAGACTTGCGATATTAATGGTATGGTATCTAAATGTTTAGAGTACCAGGGAGAATGGCACCTTTAGACGTATTCGATAACTGGCACGTGGCATTCCACGGTACTCGGTTGGATGATGTCAAACCTATCCTGAAAAGTGGTGATCTACTCATGCCGGGTGAGTGATAGCCTGAAATAATTAAGAACACAAATGCTTATGAATTGAAATCTGTGCACCATAGCACCAGACATGTATTCGATGAGGAACAAACATCAACTCAAACACGATTAAAATTCAATCACAGAGTCCATGATTGTTTTTCAAGGTGATGTTGAAATGGAAGGTCGGACGTTGGGAGAGAGAGAGGGGCACTTCAATGAAGACTGGAAACCAGATAATTTTGACACAAAACAGATTTTTCTGTCTCCGAGCATACGATACTCTGGATGTGATGCTTACGCTTCTCCAAGCACGTAAGTTTACATTTACGTTCACGTTTTGTTCTTGGTACTTCTTCCAGCTCATCATCAGCTCATCATCGTTTTGTTGGTGATGATAAATCACTGTCACGTGTCTTTGACGATTTACCATATGTTCTGATTCAGATTTGCAGACCGCGATACGGGGGAAACATATTCAGCAAAGGTAGCTTTCCAGGTGCGGGTAAAACCAGACAGCTACTCAGTTGGTCCAGAAACAATCGGTGCAACGACAAGAATCGATCCAACATACAGCAACCAGGAACTCGAATGGTTCACGAAGCGGCGCGGTTGTGTGGTCATTTATGGATTATTGGTAAAATTAGAAAAAAATAGTTTCGATTTTACATTAGATTTTACTGATAGCTTAAGCCTACTGGGAGATGATGATGACGATGATTTTGAAGATGATGATGATGATTTATAACATGAAACATGATTTCACCAACAGCGAAAGAAGACGTTAGATAATAGACAGGTTTGGCTACACGCTTTACTTGAATGTGTAACGTCACGAATTTCTGCGATGATGTCATCGACTTTTGCGTACGTTCTCCACTTACACGAAGCCGACGGCGCGTATTTACGTGGAGACGGCTGTTTTCACTTAATTTGTAAACGTGTAAATTTATTTTCATCTTTAGGTATGAAAACATGATATAAACTGTGAATCATTCATGTTACGTTGTTAGTTGGATATAAGATAGTGACATCCTCAAAGATATTCATGTATTTTCGTTATTTTTATGTGAAAATTCTTCGTCGATACCGGATAACCATTGAGCTATCCATGTACTGGGGAAACAGACTACGGGGACCCAAGCCGAGCCGAATCATTTCTTGCTCGTGCCACATGAACGGGTGACGTAACACGTATCCAAACGGATTTTAGCACGTGAACGTGTACGCCAACGCCAACGTGGATTCTACGCGTCCACGTTCACGGAAAGGTGTACCAAACCTGTCTAATAGCAAATGTTAGGTGCTGTAGTTGTTGCGCGACGTCAACACCTGAATAATTCTAACGCCGACACTAATTTTGATTTCTCCCATCCCGCTGCGAATATCATCTGAAGTGAGGTCGAACTACTGCAACTTAGAGTGCCGCATAAATATTTGCCAATGAAAACATCGACAATGAGTCATTTTGTCAATGGTGAACGTAAGAGAGGTTTCCGAATATTTTCTTGCTCCTAAATGCAAGTGTTCTGAACTTGTATATCAAATAAAGTTCTTTTGCAAGATCATCGAAGATCATCAATTAACCAATTGTAGGAATAGATCGAAGACCGTAGTGGTCACGCATGTGTGTATTTCTGATGGTAGTGGTTAATTGACGTTGTTCCCTGTAACAAAAGTAGAAAGGTTTATATTCCCTTTTTGAGTTTGAACATGGGGACCGATTTATACGTATTAGGTATGTTATTAGTAAGTAATAAGATAAGACCAGTGGAAAGTTGAACTATGATATTGAATATTCGGGATATCTATCAAGGTGGTAAGGTGGTGGGATATTGACTATTTCTAGTGTTTGTACATTTATGTTTTGTAAGCAGGATTCGCTGAAAGGTCATCCATAACATTTTCATCGACAGTTCAGATTTGTAAAATCTTTATACTTATTAACCAATGAAATATTTCAGAATTTTATATTTTGTATGTTGACTGTCGTCGAATTGATAATTAGTGAACGAAAAGTTTCTATAGTATCGTCAATCTGTATCTTTAGTAGAAGAAATGTCAATTTCATTTACAGTGCGTTCTCACAATGAATGTATGAGTGATTGAATCGATCCTCAAAATATGTCCTCTAAATGTTGACAAAGCTCTAAAGTTCACAATGAACGCTTTTCAAGTGAGATTATGAGTAATATGTATTATTCGTGAGTTAACATATTGCAAAACCTGATTATGCTAGTGAAAATATTATTGAATTTCGCTAAAATGAACAACCATTTCAACTATAATTGATCAAAATTTGTAAATTACTATTATTTCATTTTAATTTGCTTTGTCAAGGTATTTTAGGTCTACTGCATTGAAAGGACTTATTATAAACAATATTCATTACTTGTTGTGAGAACGAATTTAATCTAATCAGTGGTTTGTCATTAATTGATATTGTTGGGTTTACCAAATCTTAAACTAGAAAATGAGAAAGTAGCGATTTGATAAAAGACCTACTATATATACTCCATTTTGCGCTATTTAAATTGTCTTTCTGAACTAGTACATCTTTCAGAACCAAAAAATATGCCCTATCTTTGGTGGTGCAACTATAAGGACTTGTCAAAGAAAACAATACTTTCTTAAGTAATAGCTCTAAACATAATCTTATCATATCAGTGTATTGATTGCGCAAATACCGCAATGTGATTGGTCGAGACGAGAAAATAACAATGGTATTTGTGTAATAGCGTGGTTTGAACATGGTCGAGCTCTCAGACGGAGAAAAATTCTTGCCTTGATATTTAGCATCATAATTCCAATATACTCTATGATAATGGCAATAAACCATCACAACTGGTCTACCACTCGGATTGAACCAGCTCTCAACATATATGTCGCGAGTTGGTCAAATCTCGCTGTTTATCATCGTAGAGTGTGGTTTATTGATTAAGTCGATATCTGCCGATAATTGTTGCATAGTAAATAATACACTGTCTTGAAAGATTCCAGACTTTCGTTGTCGTTTTTATACATCAAAACTCAACTTATCTTCCATGTTTGTAGAATACTTATCTGAGTTTTTATTTTATTTTCTGTTTCATTTCTCTCTTTCATACTTTGCCAAAGAGTTCAATTCACTGTTAAGTTAAAATATTATATACATAGTAAAACTAACATTTATTTTTATTCGATTTTCAAACAAACTAGACAGAATTACAAGTATTCAGCATTGTAAAAATATCCTCGTTTGGTGTTTGATGTGTCATCTACCAGTATACATCCTGTGATGCAAAAATTACCCGAACTGGGACATCGTTTTACCACAATTTCAACAATACTTTTCAGTTTTCCCAGATTTTACTTCCACTAATCCTCTTGAGTTTTATCACAAGCTGTGTATTTCATGTTCGCACCTTACTTATCGTTTGTGTATTGTTTATGTGCTTTTGAATTGGAAATGTTTTAGCCATATGCAAGTCTTTAGGGAGCGTTCAGTTATCACGGCCGGGTATGGGCTGGCAAAATTCAGGGGGTTACCTTGAATTTAATAACTGCGAGGGGAGTTGTATATTCAAACAGCACAGGGGGTCACTTGATTTTCAGAAGTATCCATCCTGTAAAATAGCAGTTTCAGTGTTCAAAAATATTCCTGGAAAAAATGATTCACTGCATGATTTCATTCTCTGAAGTCATTTCACTGTAAATCTGAATAAAAGTACAATTATCTGTCACATGAACATCTTGAATTAGCAACTCTATTCAGGCTTGTGTCCTTGTAAATCGAGCTTGCTGAGGACAATGAACAATTCACATTACTTACATATAGATATAGCAAGTTTTGTCGGGTAAAACATTTAATTGTTGACCTGTAGACTGTCATGTGAAGTTAAATAATACTTTTAGGTGAAATTCCAAAATCATAATTGTTGTTCACATCTGAAATTTCAAACACTGTATTTGAATCAAGAACATTTGTATCAATTGTCGTCAAACACATATAAAAGCAAAGGTTGGTTACTCTTCTATTGTAAAAAATTATTAATAGTGTTCTCAGTTTTGGTGAAATTCAAAAATCAAATTTCTCTTACACATATGCGCTCTAAACCACCCTATTCTCATCAAGTACAATTCTGTCAATTATCCAACGTCTATGTATGCAGAAGTATAGCAAGTTTTACATTGAAAAAAAATATTCTCAGTTCTGTCATATACTCCCATGTATAGTGGATCAACATTTTCAGTGAAATTTCAAAATCAAATTTCTCGAGCTGCAACCACCCTAATTCTAATCAAGTAATTTACATCATTTAACAAACATTTATAAATGCTTATATTCATAGTATTATATTGAAAAATATTATTCATATTTTTCTAACAGACTACCATGCAAAATGAATCAACATTATCAATGAAATCCAAATATCTAATTTTTTGTATACAAATGCACATTTTACCTGCCACGTTAAGCAAAGTACATTTAAACATATTATCCAACATACATGAATATACTGATATAGCTTGTTTTTGGGGGTAAATTGTCAATAGTTAGCCTAAAATACTCCCATGCATTATGATTTAATATTTTTTACATGAAGCACGATGTAGGCCACACCTTGCCTTCAAGTAGTTGAACAAATGATGATGGCCCTTACCAAAAGGCATGCATGAAAATCTATAACCCTTCAAAAGAGCTTGCGCAAAAAAATTGTACCCACCTGTAATTTCAGTCAAATCCCGTTTGAGGGGATTTCAAAATTATAGCAAGCCAGAAGAGGTATGGACGCATTGTGAGTTTGTTAGGGGGCATTTGAAAAAATCTCAGAACTTTTTCGGATTCTCTCCCCAACCCCTCTAGAGGTGTTTCTGAAAGCAGTTTTACTCAAGCAATGGTGGGGGGCTTGAAATTTTTGAGGTCATCAATTTTTTGGTGCAGGGTCGCTTACTTTGACTGATGCACAGGAATAATTTGCCGCCCCAACCCAGGCAATAATAACTGAACGCTCCTTTATTCCATCAGATTTAATAATGTTTAAGTATAGACTTCTGTAGCTGTCCGCTTTATAGTTGTCCGTAATTTCATTGTACCTCCTTCAGTCAGCGGGCTTTCCGAAAGGTTTTGAATATGTGTGACCATTTAATTCTCAAGCATATATGCATTGGGCAAATTTGTAAACGTATGAAGGAGATCATCGGTTTTCCCACAAAGTAAGCAATTAGAGCTTGTACCAAACCCCATTTTGACCAAAACTGTCTCAGTGGAAAACGCGCCATGTATGATCCGCCACAGATAATCACCTCCTCTCGATGATAACGGAGGACTATAACAGGCTTTAAAATTGGGAGCAATTGAATTTGAAAGATAAGGAATGGAGCGCCAGTCAATATCAGCAGAATTGGAAGGCGTTCTTTCGGCAGAATATTGACCAAATATTTGTACATGGCACCCTTGACGATTTTGTACAAGAGAAAGTTGATGTCATGAGAATAATGAATTCAAACAAATAATGAAAAAGAGTATCATTATTTGAAAATTCACCTCTAAGATGGGAATTAATACTTTCTGTCCACTTTATAGGGATAGCTTTGAGGATATCACTTTGGACGACTTTTGCAATACGGTGAGAATGAATGATTAATTTGGGAAAGACTTCTAAATCAGTGAGCCATTTTTTCCTTTGAAAGTCAATAAGGTCATTGATTTTGGTGAAACCTGGGTCTGTAACACAGCCTATTTTTAACCGGTCTTTTTTTACCGGATAAAGAATTTCCTTGTTATAAAAAAAAGGATTCTTTAAGAATTTCATGAATATTGGAACTAATTTTGCGAATTTTGGAGACAGATTGCCAGCATAAAAGCAGATCAACGTGAAATTTTGACGAACAGATAAAAGGAGTGTCAATTTCGACAGCGAGTAATTTAATGGAATAAGACAGATTATGGACTTGTTTGAAGTAATAATCAACAAAGCTGAAAACGGGATGTTTGTTGTCAGGATAAAGATATCTATGAGTTGCCAAGCCCAATAAGTCACCATTCTGTTAACTTACAACGTATTATATAGTATTGCCTGAATACATGGGTTTATGTGCCCGAGAGCAGGTGACAATTTGCCCGACGCCAGGAGGGCAAATTGTCTCCTGCTGCGAGGGCACATAAACCCATGTATTCAGGCAATAATATTTTTATTACATGCCTCTTCACAGTTAATTCTATATGACATTT
Organism: Ptychodera flava; assembly: GCA_001465055.1. Lineage (NCBI taxonomy): Eukaryota > Metazoa > Hemichordata > Enteropneusta > Ptychoderidae > Ptychodera > Ptychodera flava. The sequence goes on along the minus strand of LD383768.1, from coordinate 28,605 downwards.
AGTTAATCGCAGGGCATTTTCGAACAATTTTGCCATTATCGACCACCATCAAACAGATTTTAATGAAGGTCAAAATAGCAGTGCGCGTATGGATATTTTGCATCTAGCGTTAAGCGTCTACTTTGACGTCGAAAACGTCGAAAGGCTTCACTTGACCGGGTAGCCATGGGAACCGGTCAGTACATCGTTCATCGGCCCGCTAACATCCCGGATGTTCCTATTCAAATCAATGCATTGATTTGCACTCACATCGAGGCATGTAATAAAGGTAGTTAGAGGTGTGAAAGAAGCATAAAATATACACCGGGAGTACACTAACTCCTTACATTGCGAATAGGTTGTAAATACCATGTTTTAGGTTCTTAAATCTTGCGATTAACGCGCCAAGTGGTCGGTAACAAACCTGTTAGTATTACATTAGGTTAATTTTGCAGAAAGGGTATCTGTACACATGTCTAGACTTGTACGTTTTCCCATCAATACTATTTGAGAGAATTTTATCTAAGAATGCATTAAGAGCATGAGAAGGGAACCAAAATGCGTATATCAAACTCCCTCTGCAAATTGTTTGACAAGGTTTAAATCACTGCAATGGCGCCGCAATCTCGTGTTTATGTTGTCATGTCATCATTGCCTGACGTTGTTCTTGTCTCCTTGATGTGTCACAATGATTCGCGATATGTGTAAGTTTGCATCTCAAATCGGCTTGCAATCACAGAATAATTACCATCTCTCGCCGAATTATGAAAATCATCACCTCAAAGAGAATGTGATCAACATCTTCCATTCGTGTGAGTTACCATTTTACATAAGGCTACAGGTTGACCTACATAACTGGTTAAAACTCAATAGATTCAAAATTGTTACATGACTGTAGTTTTGCATGGCAAAAAGGTAGCGTAGTCTGAATGAAACTTAAGTGCAGTGAGTGAAGTATAGGTTCGTTATCGCCGGTATTTTGTAATGGCACCAGCCCACTGAATCTAACAATATGTAGATAACAACGACACATCCTGAACATTTTGTAATAATTAATGTACGGCTGTGGACTACCGTTGCTTCTCACTATGGGTATGCTTAAAAAACGTTGTGCATATTTGAAAGCGACAGATGGCTCGTTTAATCCCTAGTAAAGTAAGTTTCACTTGAGACTTTTCGATGTGCAAGCTAAGCTTACAAAAAATACCGAACGAAGCCGATGGAATATAGAGGCGCTCCCTCGGTGCACCCACGACCTTTGGTCGTATGACATTGTCCTTGAAGCTCCTGGCAATAGGTTATATTGTCCCGTTAGTATTAGGATTACGAAGAGAGAGAAACTATTTGTCGTTAGTAGCATAGTGTTGTCTTTGTCAGAGAACAAATATATACACTTACATTAAATGTGTATCAGGCTTTAAACTGTTTCACAGTTGCCGGTATGCTCTGCCGTGTGTTGTTGGAATACAATTAAGAACACGTCAACTCGAAATACAAAAAAAAAGATTTAGAAGTAGAAATTATGTAGTTTGAATATAAAATGCCTAAAAGACAACAATAAAAAGCTGGGCTGATTCAAAAAGTTTTCTTTGAAAAAATAAAGAGCGAGTCTGAGAATGGTTTCTTTCATGAAAAACATTAAGTTTAGGCAGAAAACAAAACCACCCATACATAGCTTTCAAGTCAGTGAACAAAGTGATTTAATATGTGTCACAGATAAGTCAGACAGTTGAATGAAACCAAAGATCTGGCTTCTTCTGATGAGTAACTAAGTAGCAACATTTATTTATTTTATCTTGAAATAGGCATATGGGCAAGTAATTAGCTGCTGTAAAACATTCCCTGTGAGAGTAATTGGCATACAAGGTGAATATTAATTTTCATGATCAAAATGATCAAAAAATGTAAATCCTGGCCGGGGATTTAGTGACATAGCATACAGTTACGTATACTTACGAGAACTAATGTTACACATGCCTAAATAAAATTACTTTACGAGATACTTTTTATTATTAATATATTTATTTATTTATTTATTTATTTATCGTATATCTATTTATTTATTCAAAATCTATTTTCGGAGCTAGCTCACAGGCGACGACAAGTGTGTTAGGGATATAAAAGGAAATAAAGCAATCAATTCACATAGCATACGGTGTCGGCAAAACATTTCAAGGAATGTACATAGTATAGTTAATGCACTTTGCAAAAAAAATGAGAAGGAAAAAAAATATCAAAAGATTTGCTTTCATTTTCAAATTGTTATTTTATTCCTCGTGACGTACAATATAGAATGAACAGTAAGGAATTTGCTTGCAACATCACTGGCACGAATATCAGCCAAGTTGTTAAACTATTCCATGAATTACTTCAAAGGAATGGCTCTGTGGTATATAACAAGCGCAATGAAATTTGAAAGAGAATATTATCAATTTCTTGCAACAACAAAACACGCGCCATTACCAGTTCAGTTACAATGCTGACAATGCCTATTGAAGCTGCACACATCTGTCGAGGAAGACAAATCTTATGATTTCAATGTACTTGTAGAATATAGCATATATTTCTTACTCAGCTAGTTATGGTTAGTTAGTTAGTTTAGGTATAAAACTTACTTGTTAAAAGTGTTGCAGACATAGTAAGGGGAATACAAGTTCAGGTACAAGTCTGGGTCGTTATGCTTTCATTAGCCGAAGCTGACACACCAAGGCGTTAGTTGTAAGCACCACTTTAAATTTTATCTTTGCTACAATATGGCAAACGTGACGTTCAAGGCCTCGAATTCTATGTCCAGTGTACATTGTCTATAAAGACATATATCACTACAAAATTATCACTATACAATGGTCATCGCCTGGAAATTTCCGTCAGTGAGGCTTTGATTGTTTCTCAAGATTAAAGAAGATCACAACATGGAATACCCCGTTATCGATTATTCTCATTCAAGTTTTCACTAAAAGTTAAAGGTATGACGCTATCTCCTTCTCGTACAATCTTCGACCAACCTTCACACGCTTTGGCCCCGTGAGAGACCCTTCGCGATAAAATGATTACAAGAAAGGGCGTTACAAAAGTTCAAGCCGGTTACTGTGTCGCAAATTTAGTACTACGGATCCGAAAAACAACAAATTTCACAAAATAAGTCACACAAAAAGGGAAATGTAAAGACCGCATGGGAAAATACAAAGGAAGCCCAAGGTCATCTTCGCGGGCATTTTACTGTTCTTCGAGATTCACGAGTAAGGCATAAATAACGATGTTGCCCCGTCTATCCGTTGACCACTCTAACTCTTGTGGACTGAAATTTGGATCATCTCCGCCTTTAAACGACGCAGGGCCGACTTCATACGTCTTGGGACGGATTAAAACACGGAACACGGTCTTTGCTCTGTACTTCATGCCTCTTTCTTCATCCAAGTAACTATGAAAATAGGACCAACAATTGAAGAGCTTTATATAACATCTATTAAATTTACCAGAATAAGAAAGACATTGAAACTAATTGCAAATCTGTTGATAAGTTTCTTTCAAGAATTTGAGTTCTTTCCACCGCAAAATGTATTTGCAGACCAGTACTCTAATAAACCATGATCACATTTTCTGATTCAGTCTTAGACTATCAATGTAAGTCACCGAGACCTGGTATTAGTACACAAATAATACAAAACAAAAAGATTAACAGATAATATGGGCAATGTGTACATTATGAGAACTTACTCGCTTGGGAGAGCATACTGATCATGACCGGCGTATCTTATACTGGGAGACAGAAATATGTGGTTTTTCTTGGCTGGGTCCCTGTTATCATCTGTTGGACGCCCCTTGTTCTGGCCTAGAACAGTTCCTTTCAGTGTCTTATCGCCTTCAATAAAAGTTCCGGTGAGACCGAGAGAAAGTACGTGGTAAACGTAAGTTAACATTTATATTATTATTAAGTTAACATTTATGTTCCTATGGCAAGCTCTAAGTGTGACCAGCTTCGTTGATTTCACATAGTTTTGTTATCACTGTGCTTGCTTGACAGCGGTTCACATTAAAGTAACCCATAATTTTGGCATGCATTTGTGTGTCAGGGTACCGTTAATGTTTGGGTGTGCATTTTCGTTAAACACGAACCAACTGCAAATGAATACTGGTCCATTGATGTTTTATCTTTTCCAATTTCATAGGTTACTGTAATGTTGTTATGTTATTACTGCTGCTACGAAATGAAACTTCGGTTAAGCTCTACATCAGGTTCCACATCATTTGCCGCTCTTCAATGTTGCTGTATCGTACAATTTCTTGATCTAATATCTAAAGTATCTGGCCCTTCTGCACAACGTAGACAGCGATCAGAGGGGTATTGCTATTAATGATTTCTGCTTGGAAAGGAATGCTATTTTAAGGTAGAATGTGCCTCGGAGACAGATATTCGAGCTCTCAATTTGTTCACATGGAAGGCAGCCATTTTTAAATCTTGAATATCGGTAAGTGTTGGTAATTTCTTAAATATAATACGAACTTTGCATTGTTACCCATAGTCTTTATATTTTAATTGGTAAGAGAATGATTGAAAGTTTCATTGAGGAACGTTTGACCAAAAGTTTATGTCTTTAAATTTACTTTCGAGGCGCATACTACCTTAAATAATCAACCGAACAAGTCTCCGTATACCTTTACAGGTTATATCAAAGAGCAAAATCTCTATATGTTTTGCCGAGCGGTTTTGACTGCGATGCCTTCGCTAGGTGACTAAGTACCGTACATTGTGGGTTCGAATCCGATCGAAAATCTACAGAATTCTAACAAGTACGACATATAAACAAAAATGAACGAGTAAGACGAAGCATATGAAACATTTTTGAAAATCCTTACTGATCATCAAATCAATTAAAACTCTAGAAAACTATCTTCCATCACGTGTTCAACATATCTGGCATGAGGAGATTACCACATCCCAAAATAGGGTTCACTGCTTCCTGGCTTGTTCCATGGAATGCAATATGCCAGCTTTTGTAAGCTTTGAACACTTTTGCTCTTGGTGGGACTCTAGAAATTTTTAACGTTCGGATAATGTTTAGATGGATTAATCACGAATCATCATTTTGCAATTGTAGAAGGTCCTGGAATGTATCAATTTAACTGACTTGTGTATAACTTAAATTTATCCTACGAAAAAAACGCCTTCAGATTTCTTCTGATTGAGTCAACTGTGTTTGGTGTTTCAATAATTCTCTAGCTGTATCTCTTTATGGCTATTGCAAGACCGATGCTTTATTATTGTCCAACTCCGACATCGTCGAATAAAAGTTCATCCTTACAACTGTCCCTAGACCGCATCTTTACTCGTTTCCGGTGGTAACTGAAGCTAGTATGTTAAATGCATTTTGTCATTATAGTTAGCTGTAATCGCCGGCAATGCACTTTATGCAATACGTTTCTGCGGTAAAACTCATTATTTTAGACAACCCATCGATCAGCCATCGAAATACAAGATTGCGTCATATTTTTGGCCATGAGTATGTATTCAAAGAGTACCTTCTTAGAGGTGTATTTGTCGCTTCACGTACTGCTGAAATAAGATTTCTTTTGCGACATTAACCTCCTTTCCCATGGTAATACACCATGTTGACTTACTTGAAAGCAAAGCGATACCAACCAATCGGTCTTCCATATTCTTTGCTGGGCTCACCATGACTGGCATACAAAGTATCTCCTCTTTCAGTGTGACAGACATTGCAGTAACATTTGAAATCCCTCTCTTCAAACAGTTCATCTAATGACAAGGATGTTTTTCAGTTTGTAATGTTTTTTCATCGTTTATAAAGATAGTAATGGACAAAGAAAGATGGAGTAGTGCAAAACGTTTTACACTTACCGTTTTGAGCAGATTCTCGTTAATTATTTGATTATGTTAAGTCTTATTTAAAATAGTCAATTTGAACATTTTAGTACGCCAGGCTTCACATTAAACCAACAGAGGTTAGTAATCAATCTGTGGTGTTAAACTGCAGATCTTGAAAGCTTTAATCCTTACCTGGTAAATCTAGGTGTTTGTCTTTGTATCTGTGGCACAATTTCGAATATTCACATTTTTCCAGGTCTGGTCTAGGGCTTTCGCCTATAGCAAGAAGATAGTAGGAAGGCATGACATTACTCTTTGATTAGATGCTTTTGTTTTACATGAATGCAATCTTGTTGTAAACAATGAAACGTTGTTAGTTTATAGGCTGCCAAGAGTCTCCCTATTGTTGTAATCGTGAGATATTAGGGAAGGGCCATTAGTGATCAAACGGGGTTTGAAAAGTGAACACAAAACCTTTTTGGCTTAACACAATCAATATTTCGCAGCCTTAATTCTGTTTAGTAAACGATTTTCATGACATGAGTTCTTATCTGGGTATAGTAGGGAAACGTTGGATGTTCAAACAAAGCAAGTACAGTCTGTCCCGTCTTGAAATACTTATGTCTAAAACAAGGCGAATTTTAAATCAAATCCACCCTTTCAAAAAGACTGGACGATAAAACTTTGCTGACGCAGTTACGTTTATTGATAGGATTAAACTATGGAATTATTTCATTGTAGACTTGTGTGCAAGGCTTATGTTTCAGAAACTGACATCGTGTTTTTCACTCACAAAATTGGTATACTCATCTGTGAATTTCTTATTTTTTAATTCAAAGAAGACAACGATGCTCCACTGATATACGCTTTAAGCGTCTTAAATCAACGTCGATGATTACCAGACAATCATATTACAGCACATACGTCGTCGGAGTCAAGCCGTGCGATTCACTATACACAAGAAGCCTTCCTGAAAAAATTCATACCGATACTCTTGTATACTTGCCTTTGTGACCGTTGCCGTTTTTAATCGCAGTTAGAGCCCTGTCAGCTGCTTTGCGTACAGCTGGGTCATTCGCCTTAGCATGAAGACGACGCAGTTCACCCATGATTTTTTCGTTCGAAGAGATTGTTGCTCGACAAATATCAAGTTTCGAAAGTTCTATCAAAGCATTTGCTGTAACCTCTTGTTCCAGGGGCCTCTTGTCAAATGATAGCAACGTAGAAAATGACTGGAGGATAGGGGTTTTGATTATCAGCTCTCTGTTGTGATTGTTCGCTGCTGCTATCTTCCCAAGTCCTATGACCAACTCCTTTGCTGTGTATTGCCAGTACTTATTTGAATGTCGTCGCAGGTACGGATCGTCGATAGCATCCTCTAGTATGCTCAGGAGACGGTCAAATGTAGCTGGTTTAACTTCGCCTACGATACCCAACATATTAACCAAACCCATGAACGATCCAGTGGCCAGCTCTTGATTCTTAGACTTCAGAAATTCAGTCAACGTAGCCTGTACGTTGTATTTCTTGTAGATTGATTTGTTCTCTACTGCATTGGCGCTGTTATACAGGATGGCATACGCTGAATACTGTATGAATTGTTTGTGCTAGAAGTATACAAATAGTCTTAAAATCATGATCACTGTTAGTACAGCAGAATGGAACATAAGCTGGGATGTGGTGTAGCAAGGTCCAAAGATGAAATCTACCTGATAGTTAATAATAAAGCCTAGCTTATTAACTTATTTATAACGGTTTATGAAAATCAGCTTTTATAATGTAGACTGGTCAAGGTGTATCGATGTGATGCCTCGAGAACTTGAACTGAGATTGAAGAGAAACATGAGAGGCTTGACATTTCTAAATGATGTTACCATGTTCTACTTTAAAAAAATAATTAAGTCGAAAATTCATTTATTTTCACGGAAACTTACCTCATCATTGTCGCAGTCTATACCAAGATTTCGTAATTCATTTAACATATCGACCAAGTATTCGCTTTGACCGAACGCACGGCCAAGTTTAAGACTAGCCTCTGCATAGTGCCAGGAAATTTCCCGTACAATACGTAAAGGACCGAAGTAAGGATTCTCTGAACTACCCTCATGGCCTTCATAATGGCGTCGAAGGTCTTGATCAAAGCTCTTCAAGACGTTTTCAGCGCCAAGTTCAGCTAGATGATCACCGAACTGCTGACGTACACGTTCATCTTTGTGTTCGAAATACGGTTCCAGCAGATATGTATCAATCAGGGAGGAGTAGCGCTTCTTGTCAATGTCGGGGATAGACTGTAGGAATTGAACAACTGCTGCCATGTTGTAGAGAACACCGTATACTCCCGTTTTACCTGACGGACGTGCTTGTTCTTGGCGAGGCAATATAACACTCTGAGAGTCCCTCGCTGGGAAAAATTAAGTTGATTTACAATTCATTGGTAGAGAAGCTGACATATTATATATCCATTTGTTAAGGCAAAACTCAATCGACACGTCTTAAATTGCTCTATGAACTGACAAGAACATAAAGCGAATGGGAAGAGCGATGGATGGATAATATAGGGTGATAAAATTGACTTGAAGATCACGGTAGTTGGATTTGCAGGTTGAAGGATAGTTGGATGGCTACACGGATAGATATATTAGGGAAGCGATGAAGTTACACGGAACTAGTGATTTACCTGTCAAAGACACTTGCGTTGTCTCGCAAGACATTCGGATGACCCCATATAGTTTGCAGGATCCGGACAATAGTGTGCTTAGCTCAGCTGAAACCTGTCCTCCGACGTCGTTCACGTTGACCTCAACGTCTTTACCATTCACATGAAATACAATGCCGTTGTTACTCCGTGTGTCGATACCAAATGTAAAGCCATTCTTTTGAAAGGAAATGTTTTACCAAAGTTAGAATTCCGACGTTTGACGACAGAGTAAAACAAATGTTCCAGTAATTGAAGAAATCGTATGAGAAGAAAGACATTTCGACTTTCGATGGAAATTGACAGAGCCATCATCTACGTTAACTTAGAATTTAACAAACGGACGGGACGAAGACCATGTACATGTAAAATCATTTTTTTAACCTTTAGTCTTTTAAAATGTGATTCAGACTAGAGCTGCTTCTTCCAATAATCAGCGTTTTGTCCCATGACCAGAACGAACATTATGAGTAACGACATGGCTAAAAATACTGTTACAGTACTATTTAGGCGTTACTATTGACATCATGGAATGTCTACCGACAAAGCGTCATTTTCACGTTGCGCAACCTTAAAACAAATATTTAATAACACAGATAAAATATGAGGAGAACGCACAGATTAAAAAGCACAGTTCAAGATATGACAGACACAGCACTTGTCGATCAACAACGTAATTTAAAATAATCATGATAGTAGCCATCTCCGCGATGAGATTTTCACCAGGCAGAAAATTGGTTAAAAATCCTCACTGCCGAGAGCAGAACAGTATTTCTAAAACTTTTTGTGCTGAACGTAATTCAGTCATATCTGGTACCAGAAGAAGGTTGAATCGATTAGTCTAAATATTTCAAACAATGTAAAAATTACCTGATACTCGATACTACTTTCCTCATCGGTAATTTTCTCAAGAACATCTTTATATACAGCTTCACCATTTCTTAATACAGTGATGTATCGACCACAAGTCATCAAATGAAGAGAACTTGAGTGATTCGTATCATACTCCGAGGTACTTTCAAAGTTTGGCAGTCTTTCATCATTCGTTATTCCTATTTCGAAAGTTCCTCTACACCTGCCTGGTTTTGATACTATCTTAAATTCGAATGATTTGTATGGTTGCAGTGGTTGTCTTGTAACGACGGTTCCAAATTCATCCCGTCGAGAGTTTCTGTTGATTTAGAACAGACAGTAATAAGTCAAGAGCAATGTCTTGTTGCTGTACACCAAGCATCGTTCAATGTAAAATACAATCTAGATAAATGCATTTGATCCAAGTACCACACGAATCACTTTTTCCTCGTCACACATTTTAGCCTAAGGTATTGCACTAAGAGACAATCCTTTTCTTGAGTTCGATGAGGTAAAACAAGCGCCAGGTTTCACAATATAGGTTTATTACTAAAAGCCACTAAAGGCCAAACTTTTCGACCCTGCACACGATCTAAAGAGAGCAAAATAAAAAATGTGAAAACTGTTATAAAAGACGAGTTTTTATTACTAAAAATTTCGATGAGCAACGTTTCGATCCTACACAGAGGATCTTCATTAGGGATCTAAAAACGCAAAATAACAGTTGAAAATTTTGCTCTTTATAGATCCCTGATGAAGATCCTCTGTGCAGGATCGAAACCTTGTCATCGAAGTTTTCAGTAATAAAACTATATTTTTGTGAAACCTGACATTTGTTTCACCTCATCGATTCATCAATTTTACTCAAGCCCGAGTTTCACAACTGGACGGCGCATACACTGTAGTTGGACTGATCTTGTTTATTCAACAAACCCTTTTCTTGGTTCACATTTGTCATTATTGCGATTGCCATAATCATCACGTGTATCAATCTTGATTGGCTCCTCCTGAGACCTAACGACACATCCACACAATCAATGATAGCAGGTTCGAGTACGTAGACTATCGGATATATAACTTTCCTTTGGACGGGGCTAGCACTACAACAAGCACATTTTTAAGGAAACCACGAGGATACCATCCAATCGGTTTATGGCAATTTTGGCTTAGATTATTGCATCTGTATTTCTGTTATTGAAAATTAAATTTTCACTACTGCTCTGTTGGACGGTGAGGGCAAACTTCGTTGGCACCAAATGGCGCTCTCGAGTATTATTTCATTGACAACATGTTTACATTTCATGTCTCTCGTGCGGCGCTCAAAGGTCAAGCATCTCAGGTTCGGATAAGAGTGTATTGTGAACTGGATCGCGAATTCGCTTTTTCAATGTATAGTGGAGAGAGTTTAGAGTTGGGGCGTCGAAAGTGATGAAGTTTCGACAATGTCGTGTAATGTTGTAGAATTACTTGAGTATTATTATTATTAGACTATAATCTTTTTGTCCATCATTCAGAAAGCACACCAGTCTGTCATCATTAGAACCAAGCTTTCAGGAAATGCACAACGGTAAAATATGAAAATCCAATTATCTCAAATTAGTTCCAATCGTGTTAAGGGTACTTTTACCGTATATCCCATGACGAGTCCCTTCTAAGCTCCTAAATGCTAAAGACACAACATAAAATTCCTTTTATACCCCTGTGTGTATTGTAGAAACATACATACATTTTATGTTAAATCTTTGTATGAACACATCATATAGCAAGTTCACCATGCCTTTAGTATGAAGTAAACTATAGAAGCGGAGGCGGCGGCGGCGGCAACGATACTGAAATCATGGTTAAATCCTTACTTCCGTCAGCCAGAGTTTTCGTAAGACCACTCAGCTTTTTGACGTTGAAAGGGATACTTACGCTCGGCCCCGCACAACTCGTCCATTACCAAGTATTTCAAGATTTCCAGTACATGTACTGAAGGTGTAGTACTGGTCTTCAGCCATTTCGCAGAAAAGCTGGATTAATGAAAAGGAACAACAGTTTTACTTTTGAAAGGACGACAAATGAAAAAGTAGTATAAACGAATTCAAGTACGATGGGGCTATGTTCCACTTTGACTCATTCGCCTTTACATGTTTGACAACTGTGACAGACATGCTGCATGCTGTCGACACCTGTCAGCTTGCAAAAATTAAAGAAAACTGTCTCGACATTCTGTGGTATTGTTGATAAGTGTCGTAAGCTTGTCTCCTTGAAAATAGTGCACTTTCTCCACAACTGTACAGTTTTCTCTAATTTTTGGAGACATATGTCAAATAAAAGCAATGGTATAAACGAATTTGACTCAGGGTAAGGGGCTATATTTTACTATGACTCATTCGCTTTTATCTCATTTGTGACAACTGTGCTAAACATGCTGTCAACGACTGTCAATATGGACAAGAAAACTCCCTCAGAATCGACATTCTGCGACATTGTTGATAAGTATTCTAGGCATTTTAATAAGGCGGCAGAGCACTATTCTGGGCAGTTTTCGCTAAATTTTGGGAAGACAGTGTAAAGATAATAGCGGGGAAAATATCAATCCAAATGTTAAAGACAGCCTTTTAGAAATTGAAATACGTGTATAATTTATAATATTTTGTTAAATTTAATAATTTTGCAAGCAAAATACTACATTTACAAATTAAGCTTGAATAATCTTAGGCAAATTCAATGTTGTTCATATTGAAACCAGAAATTTCAATGACAAAGAAAGAAAAACAACAGTAAGACAAGGAAGAAAACATCATGAAACCGTGTTGAGAGACTGAAAACCCTGTTTTCCATCCTTTGATCAGTTGTCTTTTTGCTTTCTGATTTCTCTTTCCGTCCACGTTTAATTTTCTGTTCCTTGTTTTGTTTTCTTGTCTTTTAATAAAAAAGAGAGTATCGGGAATACTGTCAATCTTATAATTTTTCACTAATCTCGGGGCATCGATTTTTTGGATCGCAAACTTTGTCTTGAGTGTATGGTTCTCTGACTTCGGGGTTTTCAAAACTGCAAGTTCATCTCGGATATTCACGGCAGGACGACAAAACACAGACAGTGGAATTCCGCATGAACTATCCAGGTTCCCAAAATGCGCATTCATTGTAAGCGTTCAATTTGTTCAATTTGTTACAGCATTGTTTGATTAAAATACTGGCCTGTTCTTGTAACAAACATTAATTGATCAGGACTAAGTTTGGTGAACTCAATCAATACCGGTCGACTGCTCCACAGTCAGAACAAATTTCACGATTCGTTGTACGCATGCGGAGATTAACAGTCAGATTAGAAACAGTCCGAAATTCTAAAGGTTGTGCCAATATACTTAAGAGGTTTTCTGTTGAACCTGACGTGCACTATTACTTATCGCACTCTTACTGGTTACTGACGAGGACCTTACATTGCATAAATTTGATGGCAATCTTTCTGGAGTCGAAAAGCAAGCTCTAACAAAGTTAGATGCAATCCTTGCTATACACGCACACGTAATGATATATGGACAGAAACATTCAGTATGCATGACTCGATCTGGACTCTCACTCAATGTGTTGAGTGGGATAGGGACGTCGGAGGAATATTTAAACTCCTTTGAAACACACACGAGCATCATTGAGTTTGTTGGCAGAGCACCTACATGTCTAAAATGCTTTGTTGTTAACATTGTAATTCTGGACCGGACCATTTTTGACTTGTCAACGACAACAATGAAATCTACACATTTGCACATCAACAGAAATCACAGCTTTAGGTCCTTTGCCGTCACGTACCCCTTTACAAACCGGTTATCATGGTTACTAGGACCGATATAATCATTATTCGGAACAGCTTTAAATTTATCGTGATTATTTTCAATTTTGCGAAAGTTTTCATACATCGTCTTCTATGCATAGTGTTCAGAGGATTAAAGAATCATGCCTTCAGGTTAACTGTGTTTAATTGTATAGTATCATCGGCGACACTGCTGTTACTCAGCACAACAGAAAATATTACATATTCTCTCTCTCTCTCTCTCTCTCTCTCTCTCTCTCTCTCTCTCTCTTATGTGAATGGGTCGTTATGAGAACAATATCGATCCGACAAATACTCTGTAATAAGTAAAGTCAACAAATAATTAGGGACCAGCTGAGAATGACAATTGAAATAAATGTCTTTAACCAGCTTAAGTCATTAGCAGATACGAATTCAGGACGGATTTAAGGGCATCATTTCGGTTATCAAACCTACCTCTGTGGAGTATCCTACCGTCAACTAGGAATCAACACCAGAATTAATCTAATTCGTGGTACATGTACCTGTTAAACGTATCAATGGTTGCAGTGGTTAATAATTGAAAATTACGCCTCTTTTTCTGAAGCAGTTGACAGGGACACTCAACCTGACGTAATCAATAGTTGAGTTCCAACTCGCACTGAACTTTCATGCAAGGTCATAACAATTACATGTTTCAAGAATACAGGATTGTTTTCTATGACGTACTGGTTTTAAGGACTTGTCCGTTTCTTTGGGATACAACAAAGAAACTGAAACATACAAAAATATTCCACTATTCCTCACCCAATATTTCTGTTTTTATAATGAAGATGTCATATTGACTGGGAAATACACAACTTTACTGAACTTATCTTTGTACCTTGGCACGAGCACAAAGTGTCACATGTACAGCGCAAACTCATTCATCTTGGATTGCTTCAGTCGAATTGCAGAAATGATTATTAGGAGTTTAGAATACGTAGGTGCAGTGACCAGATATATTCTTCTGATTCATGTAGCACAATTGAGCGTTTGAAGCACTTGTACATCAGCTGTCCTTAATTTTAATTATGTCTCATCAATATTTGGATTATCATATATCAAAATATTGATTAGATTTAGATAAGTAAATATGAGCAATTGGAATATTGACGTTTGTTATTGTTAATATTTGCTTATCCAAATCTCATCAATATTTTGGATATATGATAATCAGATGATCCTTAAGAACTAAAAATCCAAATTTGATGCTCGGTATTCCTGAACACAAGACTTTTGACCAAAAATCGGAAGGAAACCTCAAATATACATCTATACAAATTTTATGCTTTTGAACCAAAATATCGTACACATGGTCCATTCCAACATATGTAGCAAATAGCAAATAACTCTCTAATCGATAGAAATATTGCAGATTATGAAAAATCATATTTTTTTTCATATTTTTTCTCATTCTTTTATGAAGAACTACGAGATTCCATTATATATTCCATTATATATTCTATTATATATAACCATCTAAGCATTCCACATTTCCAGTGTTTTCTCAAGGACGCACGATTGCGTGAATCCCCTTCCTAATTAAAATTCCCTTCAAATAATCACAAACGCCCAACATGTCGACCCTTCTACAATGAGTGTTGAGATTACGACGAACACAGAGCATTTGCAGTGGCATTTCATTTCATGATTACTGTCAATGATGAGACATCAGACGGTTGATGTAATCCACCATATGTAGCCACAGTATGGATAAGGCGTGGTAATTACTTTTAAGTTTGCAACAGCTTTAACTGTTGTTTTGGAAGGCCTGAGAAGTGATAATTCAAATTCTTCTTCACGTTTTCAGCGGAAAAATAGCTAAAACTTACTGTTAGAGAAAACTAACGAAATGTTTTGGTAAAATATTTAGTGACTCGACCACCTTTAAGTCGTCCAGGTTGAAATACAAAGTCAGCGACAGCAATAACACCACCTTAATAAAATTGGATAAATAATATCCTAGACTTTACACGGTTGATGAGGTTAAGGTAGCTACATACCTTATAGATACTTTCAGATTTTTATTTTTTTCTCAGTTGTAAAAGTCCCAAACCCCAATAAAGTAATATTTTCTGAAAGCCCTGATATTTGGAAATACGACAGTGCACAGTACACAGTGCACGATTTCCGGTTGAAATTAATGCATCGACAAGCAAGTGCAAATACCGATGGTACGCGCGCGCTCTGATGTAAGTAAACTGCTATACATGTACAATTTGGTTTTAGGGTAAACAAATACCTCGGGCTCGCCCTCAGGGAACATTACTACAGCACTGCCACCGCAAAAGCTAAACCATTTGAATGCCCAAACGACAATCAGTCCATATATTACTGAGATATTGTAATTTCTCTTAGACTACAGGTAGGCCCATTCGTCACGAAATCAATGTTAAAAATTAACATTTACACCTGTGGGAAGCATACATATCTGACTTTTGACCGACAGAAACAAATACTTGGGTAACCCACAGTAGCACATGAATGTTAAACTATATAGGCAGTACCAGATGTGAGCAAATGAACCAAGTGATTGCTTCACAACAGGGTGAACTGATTTATCAATGGTCTCATCGCAGAGAGTTGCCGGGTAAGGTAAGAGGAAGGTATAAAATGTCTGAAATAATATTTGATTTTTTTAATAACTGGGCTCTTTAAAGAAACGTTATGGTGGGAGATAGAGATGTCCGCAGACTGCTTATGGCGTGTGACTTGACTAAAAATCTTAGCGGCCATATTCGGGATAGCGTTTTGACGCAGACAACTCAAATCTGGTGATGAACAACTGGAACAAGGTTCACGTACGAGCTAAGATATTAACATTGTGAATGTCTGATCCGACCGGTAGTGCTGACACAACTCACCTAAACCGGTTTCTTACGTGAGTAACTGTTGGTCATGCGGGTACACGTGGGGGACTGTTTAACACAAGGAAATCGAGTGATCAGGATAATAATGGTAAAGCCACAAACAGACGATGTGTAGTAGTAGTCTTTTGAATGGTATTGGCTTAACTTATCCATATAACGTCCCCCGCTTTCAAATATAATTAAACTTCGGAGAAGGCGTGTTCGGCAATTGACTGCAACGGAGCTCATTGTCTCTTCTTTAAGATTCAGAGAATACGATCAGTAAACGCTGGTATGTGCTGAATGCTCGACTGTTCGTTTGACATTTTCTTTACACCGGCCATAGGTATCTGTAGTGTAATGCTACGTGGTTCTCAACGTGTACGGATATTACAGGTACTATGTTCGAATCAACAATCTATTTTATCAGAATAAACGTAAACGATACAATACAATCAAAGTATTTCGAACATTTGTCACGAGTTTAATAAACATGATGATAATGTTTGCAGCTAAAAGTGTCCCATTTTACTCTTCTTTATCATTGACAATAGTAAACAATGGAGAGTTGTATATTTTCTGCGCCATCGCAATTTTCTGAACAACCATTTAATACCTAAGTTGTATTGATATAATAACCGTGTAAGCTGATATATAGTGGCCGCGCTTATCACGTTGCCATGGCAGTAGGTAGACGCTTCTGATAACGTGCCTTACAGCGTACATTAGTTCCGTGAGTTTGCAATGTCACCTGACAGGTCAACATGCGTTGAGCGGATACGCATACCTTAGTCAACCAAGACAAGATATTGTGGTATTAATGTTTACAGAATAACACACCTGTGTTTTAAACATTTTTTGGTAATCAGTAAGTAAAAAGATTCGGATAAACGATATATATGGAATCGTCGTTCAACATATCTGGTGCTATGCTTTTCTCCCTAGTACAATGATCAGTTGCTCTGCTGGTACAGCCATGCACTAAGCCTAACAAATGTATAATGAGTAGATAAAAATTAAACATGCCGACTTATTTATAACCTGAAAACAGAGCACGTCGTGACTAGGAACAGATAATTTGGTGTGGGAAATAATTTGACCCTCTGAATCAATGTCATTGAATTGTTAAAATCTCTGTCCAAATAAGTTAAATCGCTTGTATTCCAAAATTCAAATATCCAAAAGTGTGGGACAACAAAGCAGGAAAGGGGCTTTCATGGAACGCTTTGAGTAGGCAAGAAAGGTAGAACTTCGGGAAAGGGATGAGAGTGATATCTCAATGCCCTTTCTGTACATTGATTCTGTTTGGCATTCTGAGCAACGTCAGGAGGTATAAAGTGTGACTTCTTCTAATGTGGCATTTTATTCTAGCAAATACGAATGCTTAACCTCATCAACGGTATAAAATCTAGGGTATTATTTGTCCAATTTAATGAACATAGTGTTATTGTTGTCACTGACTCTGTCCTTTTACCTGGACGACTTAACGACGATTACTGTATAATGTCCAATTTTGGAGATTATTACTTTAATGATAGCTGAATTGCATCAAACCAATATGTGTGTTGAATTTATGACAGTTATAAAAGGCATTTCTGTCGAGGAAACTTTGAATATGGAATACAGGAATCTATTCGTGTTTTAAAGGAGGGAGATTGGTTTTGTTAGGATTTGTTACACAGGACATCCATTCCTGTAACGTACCAACATTGACATCACTAAACGTAGTTTTTGTCATCTTTCTATTTCAGAGCAAATCGAAATAGGCCTACATAGATACCAGATTTGCGGATCTTGATATGACAGTCTGCAAACAATTACTACCTGAAAAGGCTTGGATAGACTATAAAAAAACGTTATCTCGTTCAATGAACCATGGGTACGTCAGTATCGAAGAAACCACGAGTGGTTGCTGAAAATACACGAGGTATCTACGATACTTTCCACAATTATACACAATGCGTACGCAACACACTTTAAACGAGACAACGGTTATGTTCAAGGTTAATATATATATATATATATATATATATATATATATATATATATATATATATATATATATATATATATATATATATATATATATATCGGCTTTGAGCTCAAAACTTGCGACATTTACTCAACTCGCAAAGAACCCAGCTTCAAAAACCATCTGGCAAGCTAAGTAAATGACTCGAAAGACATGTCTCAGTGTTGTTGAAGTTTCGAAGTGAAAATATGTTGATCAATGCTTCTTGAACACTCTCTTGGCATGCAGGTAGCGTTATCCTGGACCAATGTGTTGAACAGAGAATGGCAGCTAGCAGCCAGTACATTGACAAAGCCGATAATGACGGGCGTAGTAGAAGTAACACTTGTGACACTATTCACCGAAAGCTGCAGCAGTCATACTTTTCTTTCCATAAGAAGTGTGGTAGCAACGTAGAAATCACTAATCAAGGAAGAACAGCTTTCAGAAAAAGGTGTGTTCTCAAATGTTTATCTTGCTCAATGTTGTAACATTTGTCGTAAGTGAGACAACAAAAGTGATCAGCCGCAGATATAATGGAAAAGATTTCGATTGAAAGGAATTTAGTATCATTTGTAAGTAAACTAACGATTTGACGGTTTGTGAGGTCATGATGGTGTAACTGCTACACGACAGAGCACGTTTGTTACAGACTTTGTCACAGAATGTTTCCTTTTGCCTATATAAAGCCCAGAAGAGTACTTCAACAATGGAGTGGCGATAACGGAGCAAATTTTGATCCCCAATGAAAACTTTCAAGTCCAAGTTGTCTCCGCCGTGGAGAAATGGAGCGGAAATCTCGAAGTTGGTTTAACATCATTGTCACCTGACACACTTGACTTCCCGCCTGCCATGACAGACTGCGATACTGGTGTGACCATCATGTGGTCTGGCAACACTTTACAACACAATGGAGAAGTTGTTCAGTATCTGAAAAAGAATTTGGATGATTGCACAGTGAGTAATCATGGTCATTTTTGTACAAATGACAACGGAATTCTCTCAATGATCGATGTTTCTCTTTTACTGCCGAAATGTGGTAAAACCGTCAACAGCTACGACGATTAAAGTACTCCTTCAGAGATAAGTTTAATTTGATCGATGTGTGACCTAAAGCTATGGAAACATTCTAATCATGAGAATCGGAACAATTGGGTTAAACTTCATAATAAAGTAGCAGGAAGACATGTCTATCTAGAAAAAAGGGATTCAAAACAAAATTTACTACCCCTCATATTGTTTACCTAAGTGCTACACCTTAATGTATTAATCAGTCTCCTCCTTACATAAATTTCGATAAGATAAATACTTTATCCCTTCAGATTGGAGACACAGTTGGTATGGTAACATCAGAAAATGCTACCCTACATTTGTATCTCAATGGAGACGAAGTGTCAACCTTTGACTTGAAAGACATTGAAGATGCCGACGGAAAGGACTTCCACTGTGTTGTCGATTTGTACGGAAGTACATATGAGGTTGCTATTTGTGGTAAGTTGTCAAACTTGAAACGGCAATCATAGCAATACTGAAGTTTTTGGAAAGATACCGTTAAAATCCATTGTGCTGTAAAATATTGGAATGAACACTTTAGTACGGATCATTATGGTTACTTTTTTGGGTTGTTCATCATCTTTAATAAGTAAATCATCTATATAGGATACTTTACCTTTTTGGAATTTTGCTACGGCAGGGAATCATGTTAAATGGTTTAGCCAGTACTTACCATTAATTAGTCCTCTAAAATGATAAAGCAACGAACAGTTTCTAGGCAACTGTTAAATAGATTCTCCTCCAATTGTTACGGATTCATTCAGTTGTCCCTGAGCAGAGTTCGATGGTGCGCAGAATCAGCAGTAGCGTGTAACACAAATGTCTGCTGAATACCAAAATTCTAAGCTTACACGTTATCGTTCACCTAGGCACCCAGGTAGACACCAGAGATAAACTGCAACGCTGTTTGGTGGTAAAGGTTATGTGATAGTACATTACTGCTTCCTTCTTGTTCTTCTTGACAATGTTCTTGTTTCTCTTTCTAAAAACGATTATGACTTGAAAAATCTGACGTAATTAGCTTGGTTTTTTTTTCATTCTTGAAATAATAAAAAATACGTAATCGCATTACCCTTTATTGTGGCCATATGAAAATTCTCTGATACACATTATTTATCTATATGAAGCATTCCTTAATATTAACAGATTTTTTATGAACTGTTTATTACTTAATTCCTGGCTTTCTTATATATTCTATTTCTATGCTCTTAATCTGTTTCTTTCTCGCTTAGGTAAGGATTATGAGGAAGAGAAACGTGCCATCACAGACTTCGACCCGCAGTCCAAGATTACAGAAAGCGAGTATGAGAGAAATCCAGATACCGTGCAGAAGGAATCAAGAATGCTAATCTTGAACCTGGAGAACTTTGCAAGACAAGACCTCGATCAGACAGTGAACTTGATCGATTGCTTCATTAATCAGCCTCAGATACACTTCAAGAACTACCACACAAAACAGAAATTCACTGACCATCTCGCTAACGTGGGCATAGTAGAAGTCCTCGCATCACTCATCAAAGATCTAATGAGTGAGAGTGATAAGAAACGTCACTGGAATGCCATAACAACAATTCTGGTGACATTTATCGCTTGTTCAGAATTGAGTCTGAAAATATGTCGACAGTGCTGCCATTGTAACCTCGTCTCTGATTTATTGGAGTACGTCGTCAAATACCAAAAGGATTATCATAAAGATAAGGTAACAGTCATTGTACAATACTTGTGGTTTGCAGGGTATTTCAACTGAGCGATTTATTGACAGTGGCAGTAACCTCCGTTTAGTCAATATTTCCTTTTCACGGCTATACCGTAATTGTCTACCCAGAGGTTGATCCATGTTTACTCCCAAATGTGTGTGAGAGTGTTGTTGTTATTGTTGTTCTTTAATATTGTAAGCATTTCCGCACAGCGTTGATTACAACGATAGCATTCAATGCGTAAACAGTGGTTATCAACGAAACAACTCTGCCAATAGCTGAATAAAAAATAGAAAAAAAAGTTTTAACAGCCGCCATTTTTTCATAAATTTGGTACGCAACGAAAATATTACAAATATGTGAAACATAAACTGCACTGCAATACTAAAATACAGATAGATTAAACATTGTAATCCTCTCAACAGAGCCTGAGCACTTTGATGGCGAAGTCGCTGATTATACTGCACAACTGTTCAAAAGCTGCCGAAAACAAACAGGTTTACCGACAACTTGGCGCATCAGAAAAGATAGCTCCATTCTTGAAGTCGAAAAATGACGATATGGCCGCAACATCTCTCTTTACGCTTTCGTACATAATCGAACGAAGCAAACAACATCTGTTGAAAGCAGAAAACAGGGTCTTAATATATATTCTAGGAATATTCGACGCATGTCTGGACGATTACTCTCAGGAACGTAAAGGTTTCAGCACCAGTGAAATTGTTGTTGGTCTTGGCAACATTGCCATAAACGACGAAAATAAATTGAGCCTTGTGAACAACGGGCTAGTTCCACGCCTGCTCAGAATGATGAAGAGAGATTCCCCAGTCGAACAGGAGTGTGCCATCAATACTTTCACCACACTAACCAAACTGAAATCCACTAGGAATCTAATTGTAGACAAATACGATGCCGTCCAAATCTTATCGAAGCACACTGACAGCGATGTCGAAGCTGTCAGACATGCCGCTGAGAGGGCAATGGCGCCCATCAAAAACACTCCACCACGTTCAGCAGGTCAGAGGATACATTTTGCCACTAGTTTTTCAGATGAAGTTACAGTATTACTCATATTTGTCAGTGTCTTATCTCAAATACACAGACATACGAATCCATAGATATATCCACACACAAATTAATATTAGTAATCTCGAGCCACTTAGTAAAGTTTTCAAAATTGTCGTCCTTGTCGTGTGAATCATTATTCCTGAATGAAGTCAAAATGTACAAAAATTATAGTACGTTACCGGTACATAACAATAAACCTACGGATGAACTTAATAAGACGTTGAAAAGGATAATTTTAATCACCTGTTGTAGAACTTAAATTAGGGTTGAGTTGTTTTCTTGTCTGTATTTATCATCAGCCTCACTCTCTAAAACAACAACGATATATTTATTTTGGGCTCATTTGCTTTATATAGGTCAGAGAAAAGTCTCGACGTCAACTAACGTTTCGTCTGCGTCTCTGAACTGCAACTACAGACAGCTGTGTTTGCGGTTTAAGAAGTCTCTTGATTTGAGTGGTGAGTATTATAACCCTTCCATGTCTAAACCCCTGCATGTAGGTGTAGCTCTGGTACTCTGGTAGAAAGTCAGGCCTGAAAGGATTAACACAGGAAAGTCAACGATCGAACAACATCACGAAACAAATGGTACACATACATCAAAATGTTACTGAGTTTACCTGTAAAATGTCTTTCATTTTTTGAAGGCGTTCTTTAAAGGTACTGTTTGCGATCCCTGGGATGGCCTTTGCTCTATTCTGTAAGAGTATTATGGAGGTGTGATAACCTTTTGTTTTCCATTGAAATTGCAATCTGCTGGGTAAATTTTCTGATGAGACAATCTGGTGCCAACACAGGCCGTTAAGTCAGTTTATTTTCAAGTGCGATAATAATACAGGAATGAAGAAATATATTACAAATCCTATTCACCTCCAGATGCCTATTTCGCTCCGGAATACGACATGTGTTACTGTAATTCTTGTCACATCGAAAGAGGAGATGAACTTTACTATGCGCGTGGTCTTCCGCCAAAAGACTATGGATTACCGATCGGATGGTGTCGATTCGCGATACAGTAGGTTGAAATATTTCTTCTTTCTCGGGTTTCTCACTGCTTGACGACCTGCCCACACTTACAATCGTCAACAACAAAACGCCAACGGTGTGTCCTAAGCGGTAACTGACAATTGAAAGTCGGCTAGAAGTATACATTGTATTACCAAAATTGGAGACGTCGCCATTAATAGTAATAATTACAAAATACGATATTAAATAATTTCCCCGATCAAATCAATACAAATAAAGGGCACAAGTACCGAAATAAATATTATGCTTTGATAATGTGCATACAGTTTACATATCCATTTATTTTTTGCTCCCTGTATATTTTGGGTAGTGGTAGAGTTGTCTTATTCTTGATGATTTTTATATCATTGGACGTGATCAGGTACATGTAGATGTGTCAATGGTTACTCTGCATAACTCTGTACTCGTTAGAGTTGGTATAGCCTTCTTGGTTTACATAGCTAAGATACCAGGAAATGACAGATTCTGTTTTGTGATAAATCGATTGTCGTAGGAAAATATCAAATGACTACCTTTTTACTTTGTATACTGTGGCAGAGTTCCGGCTAGAGTTGCTCCTCTCAACGTATTCCATAAATGGCACGTAGCATTCCATGGTACTCGTCCTGATGCAGTTAGACCAATTCTTGAGTGTGGTGATCTTCTCATGCCAGGTGAGATCCAAACGAATCAATATTCAACCCTTCTTACCGATCTACCTCATCAATTGTGATGGAACCAGATTTTGCGTACCACTATAGAAACATGTATACCCCTTTTGATCATTGTTTCCTGAAGTTGTGTAATAACTGTTTCACGTGGCAGTTCGTATCTTTGGCCGATTTGTATACGTCTACAGTAATGTCAACTATGATGGCGGTAGTGGTGGTTGTAATGATTGCAGATATGATTCTGATAAAGGCAATTATCATCATCTCACGATGATGATGATGATGATGATGATGATGATGATGAGAAGACAATTATCATCATCATCATCATCATCGTCATTGTGAGATGATGATAATGGCAACTATGATACTATGTAAATTGTCAGAGAATCAAATGAATATTTTGAACCCCAATACTATCAACGGGTGTCACGTGACGACTATATCTAGGTTCTTTTGTTGTGCATTTTGGTTTCTAGGCGATCTTGAAATGGAAGGAAGGAAACTTGCAGAGCGAGACGGACATTTCAATGAAAAGTCCAAACCTGTTGGTTTCGACACAAAACAGATATTTCTGTCTCCAAGCATCAGATATTCCGGAAGCAACGCTTATGCATATCCGAGCAAGTAAGAAAACGTTCCTTTAAAAATTCTACCCTGAAATAAAGAAGGTAGTTCTGCTTGTGTTTGCAATGATAATTACTGTCACAGTTTGAAATTAAAGCTCTGAGTCTGCTTCAATGTGTTCCTAACTATTGCTGATTTTCAGTTTTGCATTTTACTGATGCACACATCCAAACTAATTTCTGAATCAACACATTCAAAATCGGCATACTGGATTCCTAATTTGGATTATGCACATGGCAGCAAAGTTGAACTTAGGTCGTAGTCATGTTTGTTTGTTTGTAAACCTTTCCACCGGATATTAACACGACTGTCCAACAGAAGACAGTAGTCCAACCAATCACATGTCAGGGAGACGTATGTGTAAAGATAAACTGTCTGGCATGCTAAAACTAACCATTGTTATGATCACCTTCGCAAATTTCAGATTCAAAGATGACATTGCAAAGAAAGTATATTGGTCAAAGGTAGCTTTCCAAGTATGGATTAAACCTGAGAGCTATAACATTGGTCCACAGACAATAGGAGCCAAATATGAAATCGATCCAAGGTTCAACAACCAGGAGCTGGAGTGGTTCACAAAGCGGAGAGGTTGTATTGTTGTGTCGGGACTTCTTGTGAACTTACAAGAAACTTACTAACATGTGAGGAACAGTGCCACTATCTCAAATCAAGATTGTGTTTGATCGTGTTTAGGACAAAACGAGCTGACGGTTATGATTCGGGGATGAAAAGTCGTCATGGAAAATATAGAAATGGCAGCTTTATCCGTTGCAAAGACGTATACTTGATGACATAAACATGAAACGGCCTGACACACTGTCAAACTGAAAGCTCGGAAAGTAGGCAAACCCGGAGCGCGGGGCGACGTTTACCCTTTCAGTATATTAGCACAACTAGAAATAATGAGCGAGAGAATAATTTTATAGACTCTGTTACTTCTTCCAACGAGGCACGAATTCATTTTGAACCAAGACCATTTTCTTTTAAAATCTATTATACCGTATTGATATAATATCATAGAATATACTCCATTACTCAAATTATATATCGATATCATGTTGTAGAAGTGATTAACCACTTTCAAACGATATGCAAAACAATTAAAATCTAAGCTTAGTCTCTACACACTGTTATAGACCCAGCTTCCACATCCTGTGAAAGACCTGGTGTTGAGATATAGCTTCCACACACTCTGAAAGACCCGGTTTTCTAACAATGTAAAAGACCGGGTGATGGACTCTAGCTTTCGTACATTGATTGTGAAAGACTGGGCGATAACCGAAATTATATTATACCAGTATATTGATGGTGCAAATACAGTGATCTGAATGGTCGAGGCGCGAAAAGAACCGTGGTATATTGGCGATATACCACGGCTGGCATACGCGGTTGCTGGTTGCTCTCAGCTTGAGGAAAAATCCGTTTTTGACGTTCCAGGCTAGAATTTCAACATACTGTTATGACATAATAGCAATAAATCACACCCAGCGACTGTATCCCACTCGATTTTGACCATTTCTTTTCATATATGCACTCGCTATCGCTCGTGCATACTGTCGTGAACTGGTCAAAATCTCGTGGTATACTGTCGCTGCGTGTGTTTTATTGCTTAAATAAAGTGCACGTGACTTAAGAGATATTAGCACTCCTTCAAATATTGCTATCAATTCCGTGCTATGGGGGAGTATCTGTGTTTAATATCCTTTTGTTCTACTGTCAGATATAGGACTTATTTATATTATCTCCCAAATAGAGGATACTTGCACATTCAGAGTTTTGTTTCATATTTACATGACAACTTGTATGTCTGCATTTTATAAAGTGAAAATTATAAACGTAATTACTAAATAAATCGGACGCGATTTACAATTCCTAGCAGCCACATTTTTCAGGAGCACTATCATATATTTTGTCGTCTTCATTTGGGAGCAAATAAATTTCACATTCAAACTCAACATATGACTTATCCTGACTAGATCCAGCATAACAGAAGACTGAAAGGACATGCATTCCATCAGAAAAAACGTAAATATTGGATACCTGTCCGCAAAACAAATATCTGTATTCCCAGGTCTCAAGATTTTTAAATTCTCTGATTTTCCATATTGAAAGTAATCGCAATATGGAAAACACAGCAATATTGTGAGTCGCACGCAAAATATTATTTATTTTATGTTTATTTTTAAAGTAGATTTGTTTTGACTAAAGCGTGGTCTTGGAATTAATGTCCAAATAGTAATAGTAAATAGTACTGTAATAGTTTAATTCGTGATAGCGTACACGAGGCGCCAAATGTTTACACAATCAAGCTTTTTTTAGAGATAGAGAAGGTGGAAAATGTTTATAGAGAGAGGAACTATATATATAATATATATATAATATATATATATATATATATATATATATATATATATATATATATATATATATTTCTGTGTGTGTGCGTGTGTATACACACATATACAGATACATTGCCCCACACGTTTGCGTATGCATACATATACATACAGAGCCACAGCTCGCCGATGGAGTCACCACCTGTCGGATGTTTGTCTCGACACTTTCGATGAATACGGATTGCGGCAATATAACACGCATAACACATGCAACAGTCACGTACTCGATCTTGTCTGTACGACAGGTGTACACTGTAAGGTTTCTGTCACAGAAAAAGCTGTAACTTCAAAGCACGATGCCCTTCACTGTCTACTCAACATACCCTGTCTTTCCAAGCCCCGTGAAGAAGACAGGAAAATATATAATTTTCGCAAAGCTGATTACGATCATATCAATAACCTTCTGTCGAAAATAGCGTGGAATTCCAACATAACCAATAATATAGAAATAAGCGTCTCCAACTCCTACGACATTATACATGCAATTATTCAAGAATGCGTACCCCTATCGAGGACGCGAAAACGGAAATACCCCCCATGGTTCGACAATGATCTCATAGCACTCCTAAAAGACAAGGAAACAGCGTACAACGCTTATAAACGTTTCAAGTCAACGACTGCATACAACCACTTTTCTGCATTGCGGAAAGATTTTAAACGTTCAAAACGGGATAAATATGCTGAATATATCGAGAACATAGAATCCACTTCTGTAACCAACCCAAACATCTTCTGGAGTTTTGTCAAAACGAAGCGTTCTTCTACATCTATCCCGAATCACATGAAATATTGTGAAAAAGAAACAAATGATCAGATATGAAATACTAGAAATGTTCAACGAATTCTTTTACAGCGTCTTTACAACGCCAGAATCCGAAAACCCTCCGGAACTGAACTATTTAACACAAGACGCACTGTCTAACCTGTCTGTTACGGTTGACACAGTACAAAACCACCTTAAAGATATTAATATACACAAAGCCTGTGGGCCGGATAACATTTCCGGCATCTTTTTCCGAAATTGTGCCGAAGAACTTGCTATACCACTGACCATGATTTTTAACATATCTTTATCATCTGGTGTTTTTCCATCACATTTTAAAACAGCCAATGTCATGCCAGTTTTTAAGAAAGGAGATTGTCATGATGTTACGAACTATCGACCGACATCCCTGCTGTCACTAATAAGCAAGATTTTTGAAAAATCTGTATATACAAAACTTTTTGAGCATGTCAAGAGTACTCTCATCTCTGAGCAACACGGTTTCATTAAGAACAGAGACACCGTTTCTAACCTCATTTCATATGTTGACCATTTGTCCAAAGCTTTTGACTCTAAGCAACAAGTCGATTCCATTTATCTGGATCTCAGTAAGGCCTTTGACTCTGTGTCTCACGAACTTTTAACTCATAAAATGAAATATTATGGATTTTCAGGTTCATTGCTATGTGGCTGAAATCCTATCTCTCAGGTAGATCTCAAAGAGTAGTTTTAAACGGTAAACAGTCTTCCTGGAAGCCAGTTCTTTCTGGTGTTCCCAAGGGCTCTTTAATTGGCCCTCTTCTTTTTATTCTTTATGTGAACGATGTTTCTACTGTTATTTCCCATTCAACCTTGTCTATTTATGCAGACGATACAAAATTGTTCAAATGTCTTGACTCAGCTGATGACTGTATATTTCTTCAGCAAGATTTGAACAATATATCGAATTGGTGTGCAAAATGGAAACTGAATCTTAATGTTTCTAAATGCTGTATTATATCATTCACCAACAAAAGAAACAAAATAGTCGCTGATTATTCACTGAACGGCTCTATGCTACAACGGGTGTCTTCAGTTAAAGATTTAGGTATAACCCTGACATCCGATTTAAACTTTAAAACTCATATTAACTCCATTATCAGTAAATCTTACAAAATGCTAGGTTTTCTTGAGCGCACCTGTAAATCTTTCACCAATATACAGGCTTTGCGGACTTTGTACATTTCCTTAGTTCGATCACATCTTGAATATGCTTCCACTGTTTGGTCTCCGAACCAAAAATATCTCGTCGAAAGA